>JAVSBV010041164.1:0-24618 GCA_033117975.1 Parotocinclus spilosoma
AGAAGGAAGCGATAGAACCCGGAAGTAACGAGCCGCACCTGGTGAACGGGAACACTCGCGCTGATTAAAACTCAGGGTTTAAACAGCGCGAGAGTGAGGGAGCATGCGCAGCGGGATTCCTAACACAACCAAACAAAATGTATTAAAAAAGAATCAGAGTTTGTGTGTAATAAACACTGTAAAACATTGGCTTTTGAACAACAATCAGCTGCAACTCACTAGAGTCACATAATCTTTTCAGCCTGGGTTCAGAAAAATGCTGGTAAATCATTACATGTACTTGGGAAGCACAGCCCTTTAACACAATAGCCTGCTACTATGGTTTGAGTACTGGTGGTTCTACACAGTCAGGACGGCCATCAAATGTGGACAGACTGATGAACAGTTATCCTCTCTAAGGCACGCCTGCACCCTGTGTCCTCTGGTATAGTCAACAGACCGTAAAACATGAAAATACAGGTAGGCCTATGCAATGCTTAATGCAATGTTTGCTTTAACGACCTAGTCTTAAGAATAATATAGGGAATAAAACATGATTAATTAATGTATGAATAACAGAAAACTAGTATGAGTGAAGCCTTGCGACATTTGTTGACAGAAAAGAGAATTGCAGTGTTAAAATGCAGATAATGGTCAGTGTTAAAAAAATAGAGCTGTAATACTGTACTGTAATAAAAAAAAATCAAGTAGTTCATGTTACGATAGCGGGTGGTGTTTTATTTGGACCCAGGTATGCAGGATAGGTGTATCCCACGATGTATAATAAGAATGGGGAAATAATGAAAAACAACCAGAAGAATTTATAAGGGCGGAGCGTAAAGACTCCTAACAAAACAAAACCGAAAGTTTAAGTTGGCACATCAAGGTTGTTCCCCCAATGGGAGCAACACGCAACTTAGTTGGAGAGGAGAGTTTGGATAGGACGCCAAAGCGTCGGGGCAAAGCTGCAGAAAGCACAGCTTGCAGGACGTCACTAATGGTTTGAGGTACGGAGGTGATCCAAACGCCAGGGGGCGAAAGTGAGCTCGAAAGTGCAAAGTACAACACTAAAAAAACCAAGACCGGGCGACGCGAAGAGATCGCGAGACGCTCCCAAGCGCAAGAGGGCGAGCGCGAGCTCAAAACAAAAGAGCGTGTCCTATTTGGAGCACACTTCGCTGAAGTGAGGCTAAGTAGGCCGCGTGGACCGAACAGCCTGTGAATCGCGAATCGTGCGAGGAGCGAGCGAGTATGGAACAAGAAAACCCTCAAAAGTGCCCCTACATAAATAAATACCTCTGGGGGTTACCCGTACAGATCCTCTGGCACTAAAAGCCCTCAGATCTCACCAACTATCTCTAGGGCACACGGTTGGGCGCACGGGCGCCATTGGTCAAACACGCGCACTGGACAGAGATGGAACTCCGGTAGAACCACGATGACCCAGCCCCGAACAACGCTTAACACCACGCCTTTATAGGCCATGGCTCAGCTGTTCAGGATCGGGACATGATTAGAGATAGAGGATATAACCGCCGCCTCACCAATAGTTCCGTAATGGTGACCGGCAAGGACGGCCGAACGATCCGAGGGGAAGGTAGGAACCCTAACAACTATTTAATGTATTATTTGTTCCAGGTTATTTTACTTTTAATGCATTGAATCTAGTGTAGTAAATCTTATGTCAGTGTTTTCAGATGCGTTTCACATGCGTTTTGTGACGTTTGTGATCAAAGTTTCCTTATGGGATATACAGCTCAGTATATATTCGCCAAAGGTTTAAAAAGTTAATAACAAAGAAAATGTTTGTTTAATTGTTTTGAGATGCACAGTTATTTAACACTTATCTTCCATACACATTACTTCTACATATCCTTGTGTTCGGCTGGGCCTCTAAAAATAGAATGGTCAGAAGGTGAAATATGTTCTCAGTTTGATACTTTTATTTTTTTCTAAATTTCAGGAAGATAATTTGAAATAGGATAAAATAAAATGCAGTCAAACCTTGTACCCGAATGTACATTATTCTGAAAAATTAGTCTTTTCTATACTTTTCTACTGCAAATTAAAATCCGTGTACCATAGTAGCACAGGTGAAATTTGCATCTGTAAAAAGCAGGGTTTCCTTCAACCATGTGCACATACATTGTTTATTACAAAATACAACCCCAAATCAGAAAAACAGTTGCGACACTATAAAAAAAGCACAATGTAATTAACATTTACTTTCACCCTTATTTCATTGAAAACACACCATTACCATGACAAACACTGGCTTTTGGACCTCCCCTGTGCGATGGTCCAGTGCCATCTGAGGAATTAAAGATCACCTGTGTTCAGCTCAATATTGCACCTTTGGCCTTTACTCAACAAAATTCCTTCTGATTCCTTGAATTTAATTGAATGATATTATGCCCTATAGATTGAGAAATATGCATATCTCTTCCAATCATTCTTTGAACTAGATTTTTGGTAGTCTGGAAATAGTTTAGAAAGGGTTAATCCAACTCCACAGTAATTAACTCTGCAGTGCTTAATTTGGAAAACATTAGATACAAAGTATGTATGTATGGAATTAAATAGAATGTATTTAAACAACAGTGCTCATAGTGCAACACATAATACAGTAGATTTACAAAATAGAATTGGCAATAATTTGGGGATACTTTAAAATAAAATGTCCCATAATGTAAGCAGTGTAGAATGTCTATATAAATAAAAAACTACATTCTCTTGACCATCAGTTGTCTTTTTTTCTCCATTTCCAAACCTCACCGTCCTATCAGAGCTTTCACGTCACTTGTGCGCTTAGCTCTCTGATGATCTAATTACGCCAGTTAACATCAAAGAAAATGAGATGTTGGGAAAAGAGGTTACACACAATTTTGTTCAATTTAATTAAAATGTGTTTAGTACAATTACTTATTTTCATTTTATTTTTGATGCAGAGGTGCTGGAAACTACCTATGTATGTTATTTTAAATATGATTTAACAGATTCTTTTCTTTTTGTCAGTCAGAATTTAACTGCACTAATTAAAGAAAAAAAATTAAATTAAGGACTTCCCTATTTTCTTTCTGCTTCATCTATGGAAAACACAACTAGTTGACTAGTTTTTGAATGACTAAGTCAATGTAAATGTAAGGGATACTTTTTTATATGTATTTTCAATACTGTCCTTTTTCTGATGTGTCGTTTTAAATAAGCAACCTTACATACTGAAGAACTATTTAAGAAAATGAAGGTGGAGGTTGTATGTAGAAGTAATAAGCCATTCAAAATTCTGTTTACTTCAAACTACTGCATATTCAGGATCATCCTTTATTATCATTATTAAGTAGTATGAATACTTTAAAATTAAGAGATTAAAATACACTATACATTAAATGTGGAGTCCAAATAACCGGCTAGAAATGTCGGACAGTGTTATAATTTGTTCCACTTATTTGTTTATTTTGTTTGTTATTATTTAATTTAACTTTTGCTATCAGCATCAAACAATCAGTGATGAATAAAAAGAAAATTATTGATAAAAGGAGGATAGTTAATTGCTTTTATTTGTGTCAACATTTTATCTCGACCGTGTCAAATTTTTTGTCAACTCGTCAATTATCATACAATAAATTACTCAACATTTGCTGAATACTGTGTAAGGGTAGAGCTTAAAAAGATTTCATTTTGTTTTCTGAAAAGCAACATATTGCTTGGTCAAACAGCCCAAATACAAATCTATGATTTGGAATATGATGTTATATTATAGTATAATATAGATGTTATAGTTGATAAATTAACTTATGTTTGTGGTTTTTATTTGGAGCACAGTATTATTCCAGATGACTGAAAATTAGTTTCAGTTAAACCATTACACAAATTGCGTGATCCAACTACATTAGACAAGATCACAAAGATAACAAAGCTGGGAGTAATGTCAAAATGCTTGTATCCCTGCTTATTGAGCAACAACATTTAGAGCATATCTCGGTCTGTTTTTCTAAAAAGACATTGCAATTACTGCTACCCTGAAAGTTCTAAATGACTAAATAATTAATGCTCTTTACTGTAAACAATTCTTTGTAAAGATTCTTTTGTAAATACATTTTGTAAATGTTTTTACTAAAAGTAGTGGGCCACAGTGCACAACTCTATTTTGGGCACTTTTGTCTTTAATATATAAATTATATCTGTAATAGTATCAGAGCTGGGTTAGCGCAGTCGCCTCACAGCTTCAGTGTCCCTGGTTCGTTCCTGGCTTTTGACTCCACTGGTTTGGAGGTTGCATGTCCTCCCAGTGTCCAGGTGGGTTTACTCCGGTTACTCTGATTTTCTCTCACACGCCAAAAGCATGTATGATAGGGCAACTGGCGTTTATAAAGTGGCCTTACTGTCCGAGTATATGTACCCTATGATGGATTTGGGCCCTGTCTAGGTCCTGCCTTGCACCCTATGACACCAGCTAGGAACTGGCTTCCCCATGACATTGACTATGATTAAGCAGATGAATTAATATTTCCTGATAATATACACCTAAAGGCTAATGACACCATTATCTACCATTCTGCCCAAACTCTAGCTCATGCTAAACCAAACTTATTAAACAGTTTTGTAATCATACAGAACAAGATTACCTCCCTATTTCCTTAATGATCTTATTCTAAAAAAAGAATAACTACAAATGCATCTATATGGCCACAAATATGCACCTATTACAGTAAAACAATACAGCTGGTTTTATTTACATAAGATGATATTTGCTTTTGCTCAATTTGGGGTTTATATAATTGTGTTTTTTTATTTTGGAAACAGTTCATGTTCTACTACACAATTAAAAAATTGGCACCTTTTTAAAATAGATTATGGTTGATATTTTTGCACATACTGTATATGTTTATCATCCGGCATGGAGATCCACTAGACAATACTCATCAGTTTTGAACAGCTGATTGTTTTCCACTTTCAGTATGAAGTCAGATACACTGGATTGTAATTATTTATAAACCAGTTCATGATAGCTTTACAGATTTACTTATCCTGGTTTGCCAGTTACCAGTCAGGTAATATCCAGCATAGGGAAAACTTAATAGTGGAAACATGTAGTCTGGGGAGAACGTTCTGACACGTTCTGAGTGGAAGGTTGAAGGTTATACAAAAACAAAGCAGTCAATTTTTGTGTGTGTGAGGATTTGGTTTGAATTGCTAAATTCAACAGCAGGGCTTTTAGAGTAAATATCTGTATGGACACTGCAAATGTAATATTCTGCCGTATTTAACCCCACGGCTTTCACAAACTAAATATGTCAGTGCCTTAGCCTTAGAAGTACAGCATAGTCTGCAAACCATACAAGATTACCTGCACTGGTTACACATACATTTCCACAATCTCACACACAATTTAACCTATACATTTACTAATTACTCACAGTCCAAGCCCTCCTTTATCAGGGATAACATTTCCTTTGGGTACCCAGTGGGAATTATAAACTGCTTCTTGAATATTTCAATCCCAGTCAATATTATACTGATGCATTATTATTGTATATAATGTGTATATTATATTATATATTATATTATATATATATTATAATATATATAATATATTTTTATTCCTACCTACTTTAGTAATCACTGTGCTAATGATGGTACTGCTTCCACAAATGCTACAAAAATCACAGAAGCAATTAAAATATTGTCCACTATGCGATGAAAAACTAGCTTATAAAAGCCTAATAAAATAAACAATTGTTTTAATACTTTATTAAACTATATGGCTAGGATTAGGGGTTAGCATATAGTGCATTTTAGGTTTAAGCTTAATTATAAGTTGTGTATATACTCACAGTGTAGTTCCACTTGGTAAATCTCTGCCAATAAAATGTGCAACATCAACAGAACAGTGTGTGATTGTACCATGCTTGGAACTGGGAACGAGGACAGGGTTGGTACAATTGCTGGCACTTTATTAGATGACATAGTATCAATACAAGTGAACAGCAAACATGGCAAGATATGTGACAGAGTGTAAACAAAGGCTGGGCTAACAATAATCAGACAGAGCTAGGATACACACATGTGGGGCAAAGCTGACAATACAGAAACACATGATTAAAAGTAATGATAACAAACACAATAGTACACAAGGATATATGCTACACAGAAAAGCACAGAGCTACTAACTATTGATGGAATACATTAACAGAATACAGGAAGCTACAAGCAGAGTGCACATCACAAGACAGGGTTAAACACATTAAACATAAATGGGAACAAACAAATCACGAACAGGAGCAAGAGGAGGCAAACCGATAGAGTCAATGATAGCAAGACTTGACAAGGAGGTGTAATACAAGGCGGCTTTAAATAGTGGAAGTGCAGCAAGCTGTAATTAAGCAGTTCACTGTGGAAGGAGAAAAGGGTCAGAAGGGTTCCCCCACATTCATGGAAACGTAAAGGCTTCAAATTCTTCTACATGTGCCGAACAATTAGGGTTTAAATAGCAGTAACTATATAACATCACTAATAATTAGAGTGTCAGATTAGAATGTTAAAAATGATTTAGTATAGTAATATGTGATTTAGAATGCAGCTTGAGTATTTAAAGTTTGCTATCACACGGTCTTAATTTATAAAAAGGAAACACTGACATGCCTTCATTCATGGAATAATAAATTAATATACTGACATACAAAACAGATAGTTAGCCGGAGAGACAAAAAAAAAACAACTAATACTGACACTTATACACTAACGGACACTTTGGAAACACCAATTAACCTAACACACGTGTTTGGATTCTGGGAGGAACTCTATTGATTCTAGTGATTCTAATAAATAAAATCAATTATTGATTTATTAAAATGTTTTACATCTATTTAACACGAATATTCATAGCACTACAATCTCACTATTGCATATGAAAAATAAACAACTAAACATTTGATAGTGTAGGAATACCCTAGATCATTTTCAGATAACTTAAAGTGTATATTATTGCTGGTTAAACATATATCAATATGTCTTTATATTGTATGCCAGGATATCTGACATACCTGATTAAATAATCAGCTTAATTCTAAACTACTTGATTTAAAAACAATTTTCCAAACTTGATAGTAAATACCGTAAGTACCGTGAGTACCGTAGTAAATTGCAGGTATTCCACAGACATGTTTCTGTTACCCTTGTGTTCATTTATACCTCATTGTGCAATATACATTTTACTCTACATGTGATATGCCCACTCTTAGGGAGAGTTCCAACAGTTCTGACTTTCTGCTATTGGTACACAGTTTGTGTTATTGTGAGTCAAGGGACATGCAGGTCTACAAAAATTATTCTATTTGTTTTGGTCAAGACGGTTTATATAAACAGATCTTTGTTTTACAGGTATAACTTAAAAGTTAATGTAACATTAATGTAAATGTAAAGTATTAACAAACTTCAGGTAACAAAGGTATGAGAATACACAATTTGTTCATAAGAATTTGTAGAGGTTGTAGTCATTCTACTGATCTGGAATGGTCTTTCAGCTCATCTCATACATCACCCTCAATATGGCTTTTATTATATAGATATAATATATTTAGAATACTTTCATATAATTGTTTGCAAGGGTGTGTTAACCCCAAACAGTTTAATATCACTGATCTGGAGAAACAGAAAAGTGTGTCTGGTTTAATAACAGTGAATTTCTGATTTGCGAAGTCAGATTTGCTTCATATAAAAAATGTAACATACTTCTCTAAGTCTTTCCTTCAATTTTCCTCCTACACCATTTCCCCTTTATCTTCATCTCACTCAGTAAGAATAAAGACAATCTCACAAGGTACATGAACATTTCTCAGCCTGCCACTATAAGTCATTATGAATTTATTATTCTCTCCCTACCCCTGCCCCCTTTATCTTCCGACATAGAAAGAGATCTCGTAAATTGATAATTAATGTTTCTCTTCTTTCTGAGTCCACAGTAACAAAGAGACTTAGAAATAACTTTATATATCCTTTTTTATCAAGCTCCTGTTTAAGAACAACAAAGGATTCACATGTCTTTTCTCTGTCCTTTCTACTGCTCCGATCAGGATCAGAGAACTGATGTTTTAGACAAGAACATAAGCAAAACAACACCTGCTCCTCTACAGCTACCACTGAGACAGGCTAACAGCTACTCACTGCCCATCCAAACTGGTAAATTATTGAGTGTCACTTTCCTCAGGCAGATCACACTTTTCCTTATTCAAGGGATGGGTTTAGGGTTTATTCTTAAAGCAAACATTTAGATAAAGGCATCTCCAATTGATTTTCAAAACTAGATACTAGGATAGTTAATAATAGTTTAATAATCTAATTACATATTTCTATAGTTAAGGTAAAACAGAGAATTAAACAGTCATTGCTGTATATATATGGTAAATCAGCTCTGCGTATTACGACAACCCAAAATGAAACGATGTCACATATGGACACTGAAATAGCAGTTATTTTAGACAATGCAATGCTCCTTAAATCATGACATCATGCCATAAAGTCTAATGCAAGTCTTTACTGTATACCTAATAAACAACTAAACAATAGGAATATTGTTTAGTAACAATAGGAACACATAAGCAAAAGACAGTTCAGTTTTACTAAAATTACTCCTAATATCTGCAGACTACATGTTGTACAGTGCAGAAAGACAGAGGTTCAGCCCTCGCACACATGCCATCAGACAAAATGAATAATAGCTTACCACTGAGGAAGATGTCCTGAGAGATATCTTAATATAAACAGACAGAGAACAACCAGACCGTGCAGCCCTCTTATCGTACTTGCTTTCTTTCTCTCTTTCTATTCCTGCTTTGACACTCTCTCACTGAAGAAATGCCTGGCTGCATTCCTGAGAGTGCGCTACACACATCTGCCTGCGCACACGCACACAGATGTGTGAATGAGCTTGTGCAGTGTTTTACATGTGGAGGAAGTGCAGAACAGAAAGCAGCACACTGACCTGTCACTGGCCAGTTGAACAGGTAGAGTGCACATAAATCCGTTGAGGTGATCACAAGTGTACACTATTCCCTATTCTTTTTAAATAAAAGTGTTCTATATGAGCACATAGCAAGATGTGAGGAATCCATTTAAACATTGTGTATACATTTAAAGCGATTACCAAACATATGCTGTTAAAAAAGTAAAACAAAGGATAATGTACTGATAAACGTTTATTCTGTTTTCATTATTTTATATTCAAATACACAAACATTTCCATAAATGCCATATAATTCACATTTGTCAAATATTTTAATAATTTAACACAAACCTGCTGTTCATGTACATAAGTGATTCTAAAACAATGAGGATGCTCTGGAAAATAAAGTTTAAAATTAATTTGCATGCCATTTCACTCACTCACTTTCTGTACCTGATTGATCCATTTTAGGAGCCAGGATCTAACCAGCAAACCCAGACGCAATACAGGAATCACCAGTGCTGATCTCTTGGGATTTTCATGCAAAGCAGTCCCTAGAATTAGCTTAGAATGGTAGTAAATAATAATAATAATAATAATAATAATAAAAATAGTGACTGGCAGTTCTGAAAACAGAAGTGATTTGTTGATGAGTGAGATCAACAAAGAAAGGTTGGTTATGTTCACGCTGGCAGAAACACTACAGGAATCACTTACAGTTGTACAACGGTTTAAGCAGAAAAGCATCTCAGAATGCACAAGCTGTCAAGCCTAGAGGTAGGTGACAGGTTCCATTTGTGTCAGCAAAGAGCACAAAGTTAAGACTGGAGTGGCCGTGGCATCACCAAAACTGGACAGTTAAAAACTGGAAAAACATACACCACTGGTAAAGATGATTAAAATAAGTAATTTGCTTTTTCTGTGAACTAGCTTACAGAAAAATCCATATTTTTATTAAAGTATATTTAGTTTGACCAAAAGTTACAAAATGAGGCACCCAGATGGCTGGTTTAGAATTCTGGTCCAAGAGTATGAATCTGTACTTAATTCATTACTAAAACTAAATCAATATCAGCTGCCAAAATTGACAATGAGATGCAATTATGTTAACAGGGTGAAGAATCTTAAAAGAATATTTTCAACATCTTGTGGATTTCATAGGACAAAGTACTGAGGATGTTTTAAGAGCAATGTTTGAGAGTTTGTATTACTAACACAATGCAATATGTTATTTTGTTAATTATGAGGTGGAGTGACAGTTGCCATACTGTATGACAAACAGAATGAGATTGAAAAAAAAAACCTGGAATCATTACAGATACAGACAAAATAGTAGAAGAAAAAATTATATAACCTGTAACAAGATGTTAATATCAAGGTGTTAATAAACAGTATATATACCCATTTTTCTCTACTAGAGATTTAATCCTTCCTCTTTGGAATATTCTCGAGTCATGTGATTTGTGGTGGGATGCTGACCGTTGCAGTTGTTAATTGTGTAATTGTATATAAACACACCTACACTATACTCACAGGCACTGTAGGTGCAGTCTGTGAACTGACAGTAGCCCATCTGTTGCTGTGTACAATGTGTCAGTAATCCCTGAAAGATCAGGCGAGACACACTTTGGCTGCCACTGATAAACTGATAAACAAACTGCCAGATGGCACTGTGAAATAAAACTGGTGAGAAGTGAATGCAAAGTGTTAAAGCTAGGACTTTTTTCCAGCAGTGGAATGGAATGAGATGAATTGAAATGAATGAAATGAATTGAAATGAGGTCAGTTTTATTAGCTTAGTTCAGGTTTTTTCAGATATCATTAACAGGAAGAGGGTATATAGCACTATATGTGATATTCAAAAAGGACATCACTATTTAAGAGTGCATTAGCCATAGGTTCTAAAACGCTCTAGATATAGCATGTGTGTACTTATTTACGGCTAGACATCAATCAAAGACATTTAATGACGCCATATCATAAAAAGGTTGCAGGGGCTGAAATGTTTCCAAATCACAGATCTTAAATTAAGTAACATACTACTTTCATTACTGTTTGGTGTGTTCACTGTTCTCTAAGATCCAACTGAAGTGTGTAATTGATTTATAATTAAAGCAAGGAAATTGAGTTAGGGTACCAGAAGTTTAAATGAAACTAAGGAATCTTTAGAAAAACTACACTGATGAGTCATAAATAAATTAATATAAATTAATAAATAATTTATACAATAAATTAAATCCCCTGACAGGTGAAATGAATAACATTGGCAGTGTGATGTTCTGGCTGATGTTCTGCTGGGAAAGATTCGCTCCTAGCATTCATGTGGATGTCACTTTCACATGTACCACCTACCTGAACACTGGTGCTGACCAAGTACACCCCCATGGCAATGACAGATCATGCGTCCTGCCACACTGCAAAAATTGTTCAGGGACGGTTTAGGGAACATGACAAGTTTTATAGGTGTTGACTCTGTCTCCACCTTCTCCAGATCTCAATCTGTGTGGTGTCCTGGATAAACAAGCCCGATCTATGGAGGCCAACATTATAATTAGCATAGCTTAAAGGATCTCCTGCTAACATCTTGGTGAGACTTGGTGAGGTTTTTATAGAATTCATACCTCAAGGGGGATAGAATCTTGACAAGTGAGACCTACACATTATTATGTGGTTATGTAAATGGTATAGTTAAAAAACTGCATGTTTATCTGGCTGTCCAAGGTTCCTGTAGAAGCAGCATGTATTTTAGCTACCTGATATATATTGCTCACAAAAATTAATGATATAATAATAATACTTCCAAACTTCCTTGACCTTGTGATATTACATTTACATAGTATTGTACAGCAGATATAACTGGTTTAAAACAATTTAAAAAGTATGAAACTGTAGTTTGTAAGGTAGTCACACCAATCACTCTTTGATTATATGAATATGGAGCTTTTATTCTTTGTTAACATCAAACCGTCATTAACATTCTTATAGAGTTCAGTAAATTATATTCTTCAAATTTTCATCATTATCATTCATGGAATATACAGACATCAATAAATGCTCCACCTCCCCAGGTAACAGGAGTAATAGTGTTTATGTATATACAACACAGGAAAGAGAGAGAGATCAATAGATAGATAGAGAGAGAGAGAGCGAGAGAGAGAGAGAGAGAGAGAGAGAGAGATAGAAAGAGAGATCATCCTTCTGTGAGGATGAGATAAATACAGATAAATCAGCAGTCTTCTGTAGTGCAGTATAAGCAGTTCAGGCCACACTTGTCAATCCCTGGAATTCATTCTGATGATTCCCAGTCATCTTCTCCTGCAATCACAGGTCTTCCATATTTTTCTCTTTATTAACACAGCCTGATTCATGAAGCTAGATGGCTGTGAGTGATGCGTTCTATCTGCTTAACATTCAAAGTCCCTTCATCAGCTTTAATTTAAAGGGCCATATGCATTGGTTTACCAGACAAAGCAAAACCACACTTTTAAATTGGGAAAATCTCATTTCTTAAACAGGTGAGGTGGCAAGAATAGCTCAGGCTATTACAATATGGGAATCCACAATAGATAGTGAAATTAATTACTGATGCTACTGTAACTTAGTATGTTGTGTCATGTTTTACATGACCTTAAAATAAAATAAATCCCAAGTTTTATCTGAATTGAAATTGGCTAAATAGCCAAAAATGCAGAATTAAATTACATAAAATGTCCAGGACTATTGTAGCTGGGTGAGATATTAATAGCAAAGTAGACCTATTTTCTTATTTAGGAAAGTAGTGTTATGCAGTTATATAAACCCTACCACTGCTAAGTTCTAACAGGGTTCTGATTATGACACAGAGGATTTGTAATAAGTCTTGGTTAACATAAAAAAGTGTAAGTGCCTCCCAGAACTCTTAATACCTCTTTGAGTTTGCTCGTGTCTCTTTGCTTGGGATCCAGAAAATAATCTGGGTAATTAGCAAACCAATTCTCTAAACGCTCTTAAATTAAGCAGGGATTTAGAAAATCTATGCCTACTGTAAAACCTAAGAATCCAACATGTCCAAAATGGAAATAGAAATCTATAATATAAAGTATCTCACAAAAGTGAATACATCTTTTGTAACTATTTACTATGTAACTATTTTACTCCAAAGGCACACAACTGCACTTTACTGATTGGCTACTTAGGGAGCTAACTGCACTGTGCACCTCCTTGTATTTATTGTTAATGGTCTTGGAATGGTCTTGTGTATTTATAGTATATTGTCTACATATTTATTCTGAATTGTATTTCGTCATTGTCCTAGTCTAACCCTAACCCTAGTCTATTGTTTTATGTGGCACCTTGGTCCTGGAGGAACGTCGTTTTGTTTCATTGTGTACTGTACACCACTGTATATGGCTGTAATTAAAATAAAAAAAACACTTCACTTGACCTTGATACAATGTAAAATAACAGTGTTAACTTGCTGTACCCTCAAAATAACTTAACAAAAAGCCATTAATATCTAAACCGCTGGCAACAAAACTGAGTACAGTGTTTACTTGTTTATCGTGGGGGTTACGTTCCAGGACCACCTGCGACAAACGAAAATTTGCGAAAGTGATCGTGATTTTATTATTGAAAAATTTTTGCAAAAACCCGCGAAACAACGAAAATCCTTGATATATTTTTGCACCAAGGCCGCAAAAGGTGAACCGCGAAGTGGCGAGGGAACACTGTACACTTCTAAGTGAAAATTATGCCCAAAGTATCAATATTTTTCACGGTCATCTCTTTTGGGCATGTAGTTCACTAGAGCTTCACAGGTTGCCACTGGAATCCATCACAGACCTGGTGGACATTAGAGACCTCTACACCTTCCATTTGAGAACACCCCACAGATGCTCAATATAATTTAGGTCTGGAGACATGCATGACCTTTACCCTCGGTTTCTTCAGTAAGGCAGTGGTCTTAGAGGTGTGTTTGGGGTCGATATTATCATTTGCTAAGGGAGGTCATCATGCTCTCCTACAGTATGTCACAGTACATGTTTTCAACCATGGCCCCTTCTTGAACTGTAGCTCCCCACAGCCGGCAGCCTCAAACCATGACGATCCCACCACCGTGCTTGACTGCTGGCAAGACACTCTCATCTTTGTACTTCTTACCTGGCTGCCACCAAACACACTTGAAATCAACTGAACCACGTTTATCTTGGTCTCATCAGACCACAGAACATGGTTTCAGTAATCCATGTCTTTAGTCTGCTTGCCTTTACCAAACTGTTTGCAGGTTTTCTTGTGCATCATCTTCAGAAGTGGCTTCCTTCTGGGATGACACCCATGCAGACCATGGGTCACACTTATACAGTGTGTGACGGTTTCAGCACTGACAGGCTGACCCCCCACCCCTTTAACATCTGCAGCAATGCTGAGCACGTGCACTCAACTTCATTGGTTGATCATGTCGTGGCCTGATCTGAGTGGAACCCGTCCAGATAAATTGCTGTATTTTCTTGTCCACTCTGCGGCCGCTCACTTTCAGGGATTTGGCAATCTTCTTATAGCCTAGGCCATCTTTATGTAGCGCAACATTTCTAACATTTCTTTTTATTAGATCCTCAGAAATATTTATTTTATTTCATTTTATTTTATTTGCCATGAGGTGCCATGTTGAACTTCCAGTGATCAGTATGTAAGAGCAATAACACCAAACTGAACACACACCTGCTCCCCATTCACAGCTGAGACCTTGTACACTAACAAGTCACATAATACTAGGAAGGGAGAATGGCTAATTGGGAACAACTTGTACTCACTTTTGTTGCCGGTTTAGATATTATTGGCTGTCTGTTGAGTTATTTTGAGGACACAGCAAATTTACACTGCGATACAAGCCTGTAGACTGACTAATTTATATTGTATCTTCAGTGTTGTCCCATTAAAAGATATAATAAAATATTAAAAAAATGCTTTGTGTTATTTAATTTAGTGAAATACTGTATATATATGAGTATTAAGTATTATTGTTATATTGTTGAGCTCCGAGGCTTGCTTAACATATGCTTTTTATTGCCAACTTCCAGCATAATAATGCACCATCTTACAAAGTAAAAAGCCTGAAATATCCGAACTATCAGCATGAACTGCATGGGCATCATGCGAACATGGAGGTGAATCTCAAAGGAATGTTTCCAACATAGCTGTTTTGAAAGCAAATGACGGCCCAATCCAGTATGCGTATAGGGTAATTATACGTTGCTATATTACAATCTCATCTGGCAAAACATCCTGTAATGTATAATCTAATAATAGACCTATTGAATGGGATGCACTCAGTGTATTAAAATTAATTTTGAGTCTTTTAAGACCACCAAAGAATAGGAGTGAATTTGTTGCAGCATTTAAAATACATACACTTACACTATGCATACTTAAGTAACACAGTTCATTTTTGTTGACTAGCCTAAGCTAACTCACGTAGGTTTGTTTCTCTCTCTCCACTAAAAAAATCCAATTCAATAAGAGCCTATTAAAGGAAGATGGGACCCGATCTGATATCACTCGCTTTAAATCTGTGTGTTCCTGTGATTTTCCCTGGTTTATATGACTGCTCACTAAGCTGATAAAGCTTACAGAGGTATCAGCTGAAATGTGTGTTGGCACACTGTCACTTTTAGGGACACCAAGACAAAGTTTTCAGCATAAATTGGAAACCACAAATATTGCAGTAAAGACATACATAAATACATCACAATAACTAAAAAGGAATTAGCATTTCGCTTGAGAGGAACACACACTGTAGTAGTTTATGTAGTTAATTTATGTTAGGCTACACATTTTGTGCAAATAATGTTGTAAAAAGCATCAAACGTCATGCTAGAACCTAGGGAGCCAGTGAGATAAGATTCATTTTGAGGTCTCACCCCCTCAAAATGTTTCATTTGACAAGGTCTATATCAAGTAAAAATCATGCAATCGCTTGACTAGGTCTTTTATTATGATTCACAGCAGCTAATAATTTCAAGCATATTCATGAAGCGAATGTGAGTTTGACTATTACTTCATTATTTCCATTGCAAAGAGTGTAAATGTACAGTGGTGCTCAAAAGTGTATCAACCCTTTAGAATTTCATGTATTTCTGCATAAATATACCCTAAAACATCATCAGATTACTGCCCTTCACAGCCCGTTTGTGGAAGTGTATCATGGCATGAACAAAGGAGATTTTCAAGGATTTCAGAAAGAGTTGTTGATGCTCATCAGGCTGGAAGAGGTAACAAACCCATCTCTAAAGAGTTTGGTCTCCACCAATCCACAGTCAGACTGATTGTGTACAAAAGGAGGAAATACAAGACCATTGTTACCCTCCCCAGGAGTGGTCAACCAATAAAGATCACTTCAAGAGCAAGGTGTGTAATAGTCGGTGAGGTCACAAAGGACTCCAGGGTAACTTCTAAGAAACTGAAGGCCTCTATTACATTGGCTACTGTTGATGAGTCCACCATCAGGAGAACACTGCACAACAATAGTGTGCATGGCAGAGTTGCAAGGAGAAAGCTCTCCAGAAAGAGCATTTTGTGTGTACAAGCCAGAAAGCTTTGTGGGCAGATGTGTCCAAAATAGAACCTTTTGGTTTAAACGAAAAGCATTATGTTTATGATTATGGAGAACTAAAAACACTGCATTCCTAAATAAGAACCTTATCCCATCTGTGAAACATGGTGGTGGTAGTATCATGGTTTGGGCCTATTTTGCTGCAGCTGGGCCACAATGGTTGTCATCATTGATTGAACAATGAATTCTGAATTACATCAGATAATTCTAAAGGAAAATGTCAGGACAACTGCCCATGAACTGAATCTCAAAAGAAAGGTGGGTAATGTAGCAAGATAACGACCCTAAACACATAAGTCGTTCTACCAAAGAATGGTTAAAGAAGCAATGGTCAAGTCAAAGTCCCTTAATCTCATCAAAGGTTCACATGCATTTGCCACTCACAAATATGTAATATTTCATCAATAAATAAATGGTCATGTTCAATCTTTTTGTCTCATTTGTTTAACTTGATTCTCTTCATCTACTTTTAGGACTTGTGAAATTGTTATTAAACATATGCTGCATCACTGTGAGCAACATTTGAGGTTGCAGTCCTTATAAGCACCAAGCTACTGAGATAGGATGATGTGACAGCAATACTTTGTATCTAATTAACACAGGGCTCGTTTCTATTTTTGGCAGTAAGCTGAAGGGGAGGGGAGAAACAAGTGAATAAACCATAACTACATATGCGCAATGCAGCATGCTAAATAACAAATCAAGGATGTTAAGTAATGCATACCTGTAAAATAAAATCAATAAAATCACGAGTTTCTGGACTGTAAGTGGTGAACAACTCTCCTAAATAAGGTGCATATGAGACCTGTAAGTGCAACACTGAGCAACCAAGAGGAAAGGAAGCAAACTGTCGTGAGGTGATTGAGTCTTAAGTAAAAGGAATTGTTTTGAATGACCCTTTTCTGTATATTAACATTATATTTAAGTTCAAATGATTTGGGGGTGAGACTGAAAAAAATATTCAAAATGTTTTTTCCACTGGCACCCTAATGGACACAAATGTGGCCAATGTTCTTTATCAGTCTGCGTGTTAAGTGAACACCATACAGAGGGAAAGACAAAGACACAAAAATGAAAGCAGGCACAAACAGCCTGATGTTTCAGTCAGCTGTGAATCATTTGTCAGATATTCTTGTAACCAAACCATTTATCAGTTGTTGACATCAGAACAGCCATCATATCATGAAGCTGACCAATCAGCAGCTTAGCACATTAATGCCAAGAAATTACAAGAGAGGGTTAGCATTGGCTTTATGCTGGAGTTTGTATACCTGAGGTGTAGTAAGCAATGGTGTACATATTATGATTATACCAGGACCTTTTCTAAAAGCTATAACAAATAAACAATACTAGTGTATTACTGAATCAAATGGGAGTCAAATACTCCTTAATCATATTGTACAGTAAATGGAGAGATTATATAGAAATAATCTAATTCAGTTTTGTGGTGTGAATGCACCGGTCTCCATGGCCAAAGCGAAATACACAGACCTGCATTGGCTCTTCCACTTCATGTTAAGTTAAAGACCTATCACATACAGTGACCTCCACAAAGACTGGCATCCCTGATAAAGAAGCTCAGCTATTTTCTATCAGTTAAGATTTTAACAAAACAGAGCTGATAAGACTGTCTAAAAACTTTTTAGTAATAATCAGTAACTCCTGTAATTCCTGTTACACTCAGGTAAATATATGAGTTGACACTCTTGTGGAAGGTCTTCAAAATACTATACAGTGGGTTGGAAAGTATTCAGACCCCTTTAAATTTACCACTCTTTGTTTCATTGCAGTCATTTCCTAAAATCAGTTCATTTTATTTCTGATTAATCTACACTCAGCCAGCATCCCATCTTGACAGAAAAAACAAAAATGCAAATTTTGCTAATTTATTAAAAAAAGAAAAACTGAAGTATCATGTTCACAAGTATTAAGACCCTTTGCTCAGTATTTAGTAGAAGCACCATTTTGAGCTAGTACAGCCATGAACCTTCTTGCTAATGATGCAACAAGTTTCAACACCTTGATTTACCTCTCTCACCAAGGCTCTTCTCCCACAGTTGCTCAGTTTAGCTGGACGGCCAGGTCTAGAAGAAGTTCTAGTTGTCCCAAACTTCTTCCATTTAAGGATTATGGGGGCCACTGTGCTCTTAGGAACCTTGAGTGCTTCAGAAATGTTTTTGTAACATCGGTCAGATCTGTGCCTTACCACAATTCTGTCTCTGAACTCCTTGGGCAGTTCCTTCTACCTTATGATTCCTATTTGCACTGACATGCACTGTGAGCTGTGAGGTTTTATATAGACAGGTGTGTGCCTTTCACAATCAAGTCCAATCAGTTCAATTAAACACAGCTGGACTCCAATGAAGGAGTAGAAGGAAGGATAAGAAGAAATGGAAAGTTTGTGACATAAATATGAGTGTCACAGCAAAGGGTCTGAATACTTATGACCATGTGATATTTCAGTTCTTCTTTTTTAATAAATTAGCAATGTCTATGTGTCTGATTTTTCTGTCAATATGGGATGCTGAGCGTCCATTAATGAGAAATAAAATAACCCTTCAAGATTTTTGAAAATGGTTACAAAAAAACAAAGTGTGAAATATTTAAAGGGGCCTGAAAACTTTCCATACCCACTGTATGTCACCTCCATGCCAGTAGATTATTTGGAAGTCTTACCCCGAAAAAGCCTATCCTGTTATCTACCACAAAGGAAAATGCCTGGAGTTTGTTAAATGCTCATGGGACTTTGAGTTGAAACATGTACCATGGTCAAGTAATGCAAAAATTGTTTTCTTGGCAACAAACACTCAAGGTGGGCTTTTTTTTTTTACCATTTTTTTTACCCCTCATCTTTATCATAGGTGCCAATAATTGTGGAAAAAACTGCAAGATTGTGCATGGATGTTATGATCAGGAAGGGACCATTCTACACCTGCATTTACCATAATTAGATTCCAAATGAAATGATGCTCTCAGTAGCAGATACGGACAGTAGAAGAGAAGGAAGAGGTAGCGAGAACAAAGATACCAAATGTAAATGACATTTAAATATGGCTTTAGGAGTCAACCTGATACATTACACATCAATATTAGACTGAATGATCAATTCTCAATTCCAAATGGTATTGAAGGAACAAACATACATCTGTGATTGGCTTGTGTTGTACTTATCGAGAGAGAGAGAGAGAGAGAGAGAGAGAGAGAGAGAGAGAGAAGCAGGCCACTCTTTCCATTCTGCGAAAGCCTAGGTATATCTTGAACTCCGAGCCATGAACTCACTTGACACCAGGGCAAGACTTCAGGTCCTGATTTATAGACGTTTAAAGCATATTTGATAGTGAATTTGTCTGAAGTGAATTGAGCAGGCATTTTCGCTGCATAAGGGAACCCTTAACACTGAAAATAAACTATACATATACAGGAGTTAGTACATGGTGAGATTAATACAGGACAGAACAACACAGACATCACTGTAGTGGCACAGTGACTTGGTAGACAAAGCAATAGTTTGCAAAGAACAGGACAGGACAATGCAAAAACAAAAAAAACACAAAGGCAGGTAGGGGAAAAAGACTCGTCTACATTTTGGCTTGTGTTCTCCTCTTGTGACTTCACACGTATTAACAGTCATTCTTTGCTCCCATTTCCTTCCCTTCTTTTAAAACACAAACAAGATTTCTGTCCATGTCAGAGAGTTGGTGGGATGCAGGTGGCATGCTAGTGCAAAGGAAGGAATTGTTTTTGTTTTGCTAGTTTCTGCATTCAGTTCAGTTTTAAGCCAGTTTAGCTTGAACCTGCTGGGTACCTTGCTCAGGCTCAGATGCTCAGTTTGATATCCCACTGACAAGCATTTATCCCAGCGCTTCTTGATGAGGTCAGGGCTAGAACAAATGGTAGACCAGTGTAGTGCTGGTTACCTAGAAGAGGGGCTACTGCATTCAGAGGCGGGGCAACAGAACTGATGTGCGATGTCATCATCATCCTCTTCTCTAGGAACCCACAGGATGATCAGAGAAAGGCACAGTAAGGCACCGTGTCAGAGACATAAAGAGAATGAGTGACTAAATATGGAAAAATGGGAATAAAAGAGGGGACTGAAGAGGAAAGTGCAGATGAACAAGAATGAATGTATATGCGAGTACTAGCCATTCACTCTAATAAACACCTAAATTTGGCCATTTTCATAAAGACCTAATACAGTGTTTTCCATTACAGTGTGAAACAGTGTGGTGACTAGTTACTACCGGCAGACTTACTAAAGACTTTGATTCTATTTTTTGAAGGTGGCAGCTAGTGATGGACATCCACTATCTGAGCACTCATTATAAACCACAATGTTTGTTTATTTGGTTTATTTAACATTGTTTTTAGCCTTAATGGCTACTTGTGGGGATGCACAAACTCCACACAGTCTAAGGTCAGGATTAAACCAGGGATAATGATGCAATAAGGTGACCACGCTAACTGCTGCACCACCATGAGGGCCCCTTTGCACCATATAACAACCAGGAAGAAAGTGATATAAAATTGTATTGTCAGTTACTGATCAGATTCTGAGCAAACATCAAACAAACCAACCACTTGTTACCATATTTGTGGCAATTTCATTGTTCACTAAAAATACAATAATTCTGTCTAATAATTTACATTTTGTGAGATTATCTGAAACTAATACAATGTCAACATAGGCACTCAAACTGTATCTGTACAGATCACCCAGTTAGTGGACGTCCGTTAAAACTTACAGAAGAATTGTAGGACACCTTACTGAAAACCTTAACTATTTTTAACTTCACTGGTCTCAAAATAGGGGATAATTTATTTTTTAAATCATAATGTGAGTACTGTATTATTAATATGAGAGTATGTGTAAGCTGGGTATTAATGATATATAACATATACAATTAATTTATTATTGGGCTTATATTTTGTAACAGTGTAAATCCACATTTGTGTGTTTAGCACGCCTAAACAAATACAATTGTTGATTGACAATTTAACATAATTTAACAGACTAATCACTAATCACATGTTTTGGGATTTACTGCAATATAAAAACTGATAACATTCTTTCTTGCTTATATACAATGCCAATATTTTTGAATAATCTTTTGACTGACAATTTATCATAATTACTCTAAGATAAATTATTGACAAATGAATCACCCACTGTTTTGGAATTTATTTAAATCTATCAACATCCTTTCTTCCTTTCTTGATTTTATACAATGCCAATTTGATTAAATATGACTATAAATAATAGTATCATTTGGGACAGGATTAGTATATCAGGATATGTCTGTAATTAAAATTGTATGTCTAATCAGCTATAAAAGGACTTAGTGGATAGGCTACCAGCCCATAACATGTGAACACATTTTTTGTGGGATCAAACAACAAGCTGTTTAACTTGTAAAATTAAAAGCAAGAAAATAGCTATTAAGATATTAGTAACGAACGCTAACGTAAAATTCCGTCTTTTAGAAAACACAAAATTGTAGTACGCATTATAGCCAGCAGGTGGCAGCCTCACATCATGAACTATATTCATTCATACTTAGTAACTGATACAGGTGTAGTAATTAATGCAATTATCAAAGTGATTGGGACTTTGGAAGTTCTTTATGTGACACACATCTAGACTAATTAGACATCAGCACATAAAAATCTGTATTCTTAATACTAGGAATATACATGCTATAAATCATTACTACAGTAATAATACTACCCCAAAAGTGATGCTAAGTGTAGAAATGAGCAGATGGCAGATAGTGTGGGCTTATGACTGGATGGGTCAACAGTGACAGCTTGTGGAAAAATTCCACAGAGTGGGCAGGAGAGGGTTTGCGTGTGCAAGCATTAGTGTGTGGGTGTTTGGAGTAATGTGTCCATTGTAATCTGTAAAGTGTGTGATTCATGCCTGGTGAGGTAGGAGGCACACTGTTGAATTTATTTACATGAGGATATCAGAAGGAGTATGTGCATGTGTCATTAAATTAATTTTGTCCCATGTTGTTCTTGGGGAAGTGGAGTAATTGCTGACAGTGAGCTGGATGGAGCAGATGCGATTAAAGTAACAATTAAGCATTAATTTGGAAAGAGCTCATCACAGCACCTGTACGGAATCTTAAGAGATCAGAAGGGATACAAGTTTTGGATGGCATATAAAACTAATGCATCATTACATTAGGCATTAGGAATTCTTTGTATTGGTAGCACTTTAGGACTAGTTATGTGGACAAATACTGTAATTTATAAAACTATAGCATTATACTGTATTTGTAAAACTATAGCATTTCCTTCAATTAAATATACTCATTGATAAAAAAAAATAACTCACCAAGAAAAAGTTGTTGGGATGGAATTAAACTTTTTATGCATGAATGTTATGATGATATATGTAAGTGATTACAATATTTGAGCAAAAAGAAAACTGTTATTTGGGAAAAGCAGTAGAAAGTAAGCCACCTCTAGCCTGTCAGTACAGGTTTCTTACACCAACGCAACCGACGATGGTAGCACGCTGTCAACGGAAGATCACAGTGAATAATGTGACAACAAATTGGCTTCTTGCAAAGCGTCTGCTAATGGACCAGGCAGAGACAGGCTTGTGTAGTGAAGGAGCCACCTGTGTCTGGATGGTGGACAACAAAACGGTTGGAACTGCTGTTGCTCAAGCAATCCTCTCTACTGGTGTTCTGTCTGGGCTGTCCAGAGCTAGCTCCCAACACCTCTTAACAGCTAGGTCAGAACACCTAAAATTAACTTCTTAGAACCTTTTTATAGGACAGTGGGGAAAGCACTTATATGGCCTTTTTGGCAAAACCCAGTACCAGACCACACCTGTTTTGCAGCAATATGACATTTCTATCTGGATGTTATTTTTTGTCAATGAGTATATATTGTATATAAATATCTTTTGCATTTTTATAATAAATTCTATTTATTATACTTTTTATTACTTTATTATTATTATATGTTTTATATGTTGTATGGTAGGGTGGTGCATTTGAGGAACTGCTAGCACTGTTACCACACAGCTCCAGAGATCACCAATTTGATCCCAACCTCGGACATTATCTGTGAGGTGTTAACATGTTCTCCCTATGTCCACGTGGTATTTCTCCATGTACTCTGGACTCCTATAACATTTAGAAGACCAATAATTTCCTGTAGCCTGGGATGTTTGTCAATACTTGTAAAGCTGACGATCATATGCTTCGATACACCTGTCAATTCTGCTACTTCTTTCACACCATGGTCTTTGGCACAACCAAATGCCATCATTCTTTTTTGGCAATCATTAACATCTGCTTTGCAACACATTTTGTTCACATTAAGGGAGAAATTCATTGCACACTGTACCACTTCTTTTCAATCTATGAATCCTGTTGCACAACCCAAAGGTATTTATAGCCAAATGATCATTGTGCAACCCATCTCTATTGTGCAGAAGCCTAAAGCTACACCCACCTTAACACACAAGGAGAGTATATAAAGAGCTAAAGTGTTATTTTTTCCACATGGGAAAGACAAGAAAACATAATGTTGAAAAAAAGAGAAAGGTAAAATAAGAGAAAACTTTATAATTTAGGAAACGGATACAAAAATATCCATATCTAGAGTTAGAGTTCATTTAAACTGGAAATGTGACAGACATGTCTGGACAATTACCCAACTTTATTCTGTGATAAAGATAGCAATGGAGGCAAATAAATCCCCCAAGCATCATTTTTGGAGAGTTACAATAATAGCACCTAGTACCAAGTCTACAATACTGCCTACCACCAGACACTACATTCATTCCAACAGATTACTTGAAAGGCTAGTGAGGAAAAAAAGCCTTTAGTGCCATCTAACCACAGACAACAAGGAATTTATTAAAACGGTACTTGAACTATGTTCTATGGCCAGCTCTAGATGACATAAAAAATAATTATTTCTACACTGAAAAATAAATTATATATGCTCTAAAGAGAATATAGTGGACAAAAAGGGCATAGGGCCCTAGATGATCTGGAGAGCTTGTGTAAAGATTACACTGGTCAACAAATTTTCAAAAGTTGTTTGTTTCTGAAATGAAATGAGTCATTCCCTAATGATTTTTATG
>JAVSBV010041165.1:0-11252 GCA_033117975.1 Parotocinclus spilosoma
CTGGTGCAATGTGCAATTAATGAAGATTGGCCACCAGGCTGGTCCAATTTAGCCATGAAACCTCCCACACTAAAATGGCAGGTGCTTCAGTTTCATTGTCCAACCCCTGTACTTTTCCTAACTCAAATATTATGCACTTTATACACAAATATAAATGCACCCAGCACCCAGCAAGAAATGCTGGACTGCAAAAGTTGACATGCAGTTATGTAGCAGGAAGATATATAAATCATTTTAGGTGTAGTCTGATTTTAGGTAAAGTGCTCCCACAACTCTATAAAAATGCTTTCATAGGCTACTTTTGGGTAGTTTACCTCTTGGTGAGAGATTCTTAGCAGCTAGACATGGCTCTATGATTTACAGTATTTGCCCACGGCTGGGCCTGTAGATACTGCTGATAAATCTGGAGACTAGGCAGACCAATTTATTATTGCAATTTGGCAGAGACAATCCTGGGAAACCCTGCCCATGCTTAGGCAAGCCATCTAAGCCATTTGACCTAGTTGCAAGGAGCTGTTGGGAGCAGTGGTTCCGCAAGGATACATACACACAAAATGAATCAGTGAAGAGGATCCTTTGGTCGACCAGTTAGCACAAGCAGATGGCATCTTCACTACACACCCCTATCTCTGCCCGGAGTATTTTCAGGTGCTTAAAAGGAAAAAATTTGTTGTCACGGTGCCCATTTTGTGTCCTTCCATTAACAGCCTTTATTTGCAGTGGTTTAAGTGTCGGGGGCCTCGTGGTGAGTGCTTCAATCTTGCCTTTGCCGTGGATCAGCACACTGCCCTTACTGCTGGTGTGATGATCACAAACGACAGTCAGTCTCCTGTAATAGTCATAGGAGCGCCACTAACAACTCAGCGATATGTGTAGGACATTCTGCAGTCACCTGTGCCTCATGTCAGGGCTTTCAACTGGTATTTTTCTACAGGATAATGCTTGCCCACACACAGCAAGGGTTTCCCAGGAATGTAGCCTCCCTGGTTTGCAGATTAATTGACAATCAAGCATTTATAGTCCCCAGCTGGGACGGAATCTGTGGCAACCTACGAGTGTGCAGGTTTTACAGGTCCTGCTGCAACATCTGTGGGAAATGTACTGCAAGATACCATAAGGAACCTGTAGGTCTTCATAGCTAAACGTGTCTCATATTGTACCCAAGCTAGAGGTGGCCCAACAGGATACTAGAGTCTCCGTTCAATTGAGAAGTTTTCCCCAATAAACTTATTAGTACTCTTCAATATTGTAATCGCTTACATGTATCTACCATTACATTCATATGCATACAGTTTCATTAGATTCTAATAACTCGTACTTGGTGTTATTTTTTGTCACTGAGCATACATATATTAGTTGTATATACACATATTATATAAGGAATTAAGATAGTTGAATTCTTCTATATATTATCGTAACACAAATCCCTAGTTTTCAACCCGAAGCGTTCTTATACCTTTGGAAAGCACATTGGATGAGTAATGACTGCTACTGCTTAAGTACTTCACCTTAAACTTGTGTTCATAGCTCTCTAGGGCCTCCATCACCATACACACTGCCTCCATGGAGCGCTCCAGACGCCCATCCACGCCGTTAAAGCGATACATGCTGCCTGAGATATCAGCTAGCAGACGCAAACGTTTGGGCTTCTGTTGAGGAGTTCCAAGCTGCCGATAGACACACATATCCATTAACATGTAACGCAGTTGGAGTCGGAAAACCTTAAGAGAGCAGCCATCATTTAAATACCATCTCTGTGGTTACCTAAATTTCATCTCTGAGTTTGCTCAGGTTTCATTCATGAACGTTATAAAATATGATACATTTTTAAATAGAGGATACAGCATAGTTTATTAGGACAGTTTGTAAATTCATACTGCTAATTTTAAAACCAGACAGGATTCTTAGGATTTTAGTCATTGGTAATTTCAAAACGTTTCACAAATCTTGTTGCAGGAAATCGGCAAACCATTATAAAAATGGCAAGTTTACTGCTTTAAGTTCGAATTAATAACCACACCACATGTTAATTGCTAAGTTAGATCCAATACTGTCCTCTCTAACTTTTTGTTAATTGCTACACATTTACATTTTACATTTACAGTATTTAGCAGACGCCCTTATACAGATCGACTTACAAATTATACAGTCTTACAATCCAAGCAATTGTTGGTTAAGGGCCTTGCTCAAGGGCCCAACTGTGCTTGGCAGAGGTGGGATTTGAACCCTGGACCTTCTGGTCCAGAGGTCAGTACCTTAACCGCTAGGCTACCACAGTCCCACAATTAAGTACACAAATATGTCTTGTTATAATTAACACTGTACTTGTTAATTGCCACTATCAGTATATACATTGCTTTTGATGATGTAATGCTCTGTATATATATTTTCACCAATACTTTTGAAAGTCATTCTCATTTAACAGTGTGTGCTTTTAATTAAATTAATTTGTTCAAGCATGAGGTATTAAATCAACAAGTCTAATTAGCTCTGGGTCACGTCACTGTTACCTCTGGCTCAAGCTCGCCTCTGCATTTATAAATGGCCTTCTCTCCAGCCAGGCCATCAATGATCTTAGCATCATCCAGCTCTCCCACTGGCTTGTTCTTTAGCCACTGCCTTTCTTTTCCCTTAGCCTGTAAGTGAAAAATTAAATGTGTCACCCCATGTAACAGTCTAGAGTGTAATCGGCACCATCACTTTTTAGTTCGGAGACTGATCCATAAACAATTAACTGTAACATTCCACATAAATTATCATACTCTCTATTGAACAGTATGTTAAATGGTAATAGAAGTGTGCAGTATGCCATTTGGTGTGATAGAGTTTCATGACAAAGTGTAACATGGACAATTTTTCATTTCTAGTTTTCCTAGCCCGTTTCCTTCACAGTCTTCTTTGCATGGGCCTTGTTATTACAATATTCTCCCTTGTTTTTTGCTTTCATGTCTACAGTTCTTGTAATTACAGTACTGTGTAAATGCTTTGGGCCACTTTTGAATTAGATATAACAAAACCAGAATTTAACCAGTGTTGATTATATAGGCTACAGTGGGAAGTATATATTGAGACCTCCCCTTATACTTGAGCAATAGCAGCATCTGGCAACTTCATTGGGATGCTAAGCTGATCCTTCGAAAGTCTAAAGAGTCTTGATCAGGAATGGTATTTTTGGAATTAAATCAGCCAAAGAAACCACTTTTTCAAAAAAGGAGAAGAATGAAAAGGCTAAGATATGCAAAAGCTCAGTAAGCTTTAGACTAAAAAGAGCATTGTGGACTGATATATTTTTTCTGCTAGATTTGGTCATTATGCCATCATAAAAATAGCAAATCTAATGGTGACCTAAAACCTTTGCTCAGCATTTCAGAGAAAGGGTTATTTTGTGATTGTCTGCACAATCTGCTAAATTCTAGTTCATAAATCCGCAGAATTATTAAATAGATTTAAACCTAAGCTTGCGAAACTAATTCTACAAAACATGCAGGAATCTCAAAAGCATCACAGCTATGGAAATAACTGAAATATTAACAAATCCCATTGAGGTGATTCCACATGTGTTTCTTATTTGGACTTCATCTCTGTGAAGCTGCTACATTATTCCACACATTGTTCTCCTGTGGTATACTGGCAGTCACACAACTCAGCCACAACACACACAACAAAGAGTGACAGCCACAATGTCGCAATGTTTTCAGTAAGTGAGAAAGGAAATTGTTAAACTCTCTAGAGAGCACAAACAAAGCTTATATTATGACATATCTAACACCTAGAATAATATCCTGAGCTTCTCTAAAAACTGAAGCAGTAAACTTTGTATCGTGACAGTACCTGAAAAAAAATGTAGGACAAGCAGTTTATCATAGAAGTTCCTAAGTAGAGTAAAGATGTAAGCTGTAAACATTTTATAAAGTTTATGAGCGATTACTTAGCTTTTATGATATAGTGATACCTCATCTAAAAGGCTACATTATGCAAACAGTAATAAGAAATAGAATGCAAAGAGAAAATAAAAAAAATATAAATAATTTTATGGGCAAAATGTGTGAAAGAGAAAACTGACTAATCTACTTATGACTCTATCGCATACAATCCTAAAAGCAAGGAAAATACTGAACACTGCTCAAAAAAATAAAGGGACAAACTTAAACAACACAATGTAACTCCAAGTGTTCTCTTTATTTTTTTGAGCAGTACATTTTACAGACTTCAAGTTTTCTGGCATTCATTTATATAGTATACTAGGCTACTCTAACTTAAAGGACTGTTGATTCTGTATTACAAAACCACCTTCAACTGCTTCCAGCAGCTTGTTGTAAACCCTATACGTTACTTTTAATTTTTTTGTATAACTTTTATTGTCATTATTATGTATTATGGCTATATATGCAAGGAAATGTCATAAGATGTTCTATTGATGTATGGGTTCCCCAAAACAACTACAGGTATACTGTTTAACATCCACATTACGTTTTGTGAAGCTGAGAAATAAACATTGGGCATTACTGGGCAACTGGGCATTACTATTGTCACATAGTAATTTCGATACTTTGCATTTTGTGTTTTGATTTAAACAATACTATTAATTAACATACAAAATGAAAAACAAATAGTACAGCACTGTACAATACAGGAGTTAATATCTTTGCATCTTTTATGAAAACTAGAGTGAAATGCTAACACGTTTTCTTCCTTTCAAGAATGCAATTCTCTTTTCTGTCAGCAGGTTTTGCAAGGGTTTACTGGTACTCATTCATGCATGAATAAGACTAATTTAAGGGTGAGTTATATTGCCTATTATAATTCGCACACAACCTATTATAATTCCTATTATAATATAACCCATTATAATACCCAAAATACCTTTTCATCATTGAGCATATCATAAAATATTCTCTCAACCGCTTATTTTTACTTCTATCATATGCATCTTAAAGTGTTTGTTAAAGTTAGTTGGCTGGTTGGTGTTGAAGAACTTAGCTGGCATACACAAATACTCAGTAATAGTAGTGGAACTTTAATATTCAGTGGAATGGATGAACTGGAATCTCCCTGCTGTCATGGTTCAAAATACAGTGGAAGGTCTTCTTCAGAAGATTGGAGGCTTTGTAGTTGCAAAGAGGGGACAAATTTCAAAAAACAACTGTTCAACAAGTACATATATCCAGATGTCCACAAAGCAATTATCAACACTCACAGTGACCTTGTAACCCTGATAACTATGTGCTATGCTATATAGTGTGTAAGACTCACTAATGCAAAATTAGACACTGGCCTGTGCACTGATTACAGAGCAGCAGCACTGTACAGCTAACATGCACTTTAGCTTTTGTTCTTTACAGTTGTCTGTACATTCCTTTGTCAACGTATATGATTCTGTGCTGCTTTAAGTCATTTTCTGCCCAGTTATGGAACTCAAATTGTGTGTAACATCCCGTAAACAACGTGACCTTGTGACAAAAACAAAAAAGGTCCTACAAACAAAACTGTTCATCCCAAGTTTTCTTCCTTACAACATTTAGCGAGTTGCCACTGCCACCCTTTCTCAATTAGGTCTATGGCTCAATTAGGACAATGGTCCATTTTAAAAAGCCCTATACAAATACATTTGACTTATCTACTTCTACAAGATCAACTATCTTGACATGCACTATAGAATATGTGTAACTGTAACTAAAAACTGTACACAGACTTTGTTCAGTTAGAAGTAAAATTTGCTTACCTGCAGACTGTCCAAAATGATGCGTAAAGACTGGACCTGGCGGCGAACGGCTCCAGAAAAGCGCTCATATGTGTTGGCATCATATTCACTCATATTAATTTCCTTTAGTCTGAAACACACAATGCTTTATATGTCAGCAATCTCAGTCACAAATACAAAGCCAAAAAATGGCTCAAATAAGCACAATATTCTGGCTATGGTTTGAGGGATTTTCCACATAAATTAGACCACTTTGTTATTGTTTGTTGAGTGCTGTGTGGTTACCAAAGTCTTTGTATAGGTTGTGTATTAAGCATAGCTCAATAGCCATAATGCACAGTAGAGCATGATGCTAGAGGGATCAAACATATGATGATGATGATGTATATCCTTATCGTTACCATGTGGGTTTACTCCAGGTACTCACATTATTCCCATATTCCAAAAACATGCGTGTTAGGTTAACTGGTGTTTCTAAAGTGCTCTTTAGGGTTGTTCCTGCCTCACGCCCTGTGCAGCCAGCTAGGCACCGGCTTTCCTACTACCTTGACTATGATGAAGTAGATTAATAAATGTTTTATTCACTCCTCTTGCCAAAGTGTAGCACCAAATTAAAACAAAAAAATGTGTGCCAGGAGCTTCACACCATGGATTTCCTCAGCTAAGCAGCTAGCCTTACATTACCAAGCACAATGCCAAGCATTGAATGGATTGGTGTAAAGCGTGCTGCCACTGGACTCTGGAGCAATGGAAATATGTTCTGTGGAATAATAACTCATACTTCTCTGGCAGTCTGATGGACCAGGTCCTGGTTTGGTGAATGACAGGAGAATGACTGCATTGTGCTACTGTAATGTTTGCTAGGGTAGGGTTAATGCTATGCATCTGTTTGTTAGAGTTTGTCTTAGGGCCCTTAGGTAAAATGGTGTAAATATTAATGCTTCAGCATATCATCATAATCATAATCATAACATTAATCATAACATTTTGGACAATTGGATGCTTCTAACTTTGTGGGAACAGCTTTTCAGTTCCAGAATGACAGTGTTGCAGTGAATAAAACAAGGTCCATAAAGGTATGAGGTGTGGAAAAACTTGACTGGTCTGCACAGAGCCTGACTTCAACCCAATCTAACAGCTTTAGGACAAACTAGAATGGATATTGAGCCAGACCCCCTTGTCCAACATAAGTGTCTGACCACACAAATGCTCTTCTAGATCTATCAGCGAAAACTCCCCACAGACACAGTCCTAAATCTTGAAGAAAGACTTTCCAGAAGAAAGGAAGCTTATAACTGTAGGGCCAACTCCATTTTAATGTCTATAGATTTAGAACGGGATGCCATAAAAGTTCCTGTAGGTGTAACATGCAGGTGTCTCAATAATTTTTCTCATATCATGTAATATACACTTAAGCACATAATTATTTGTAAAGCAATTTAAAAAAAGTACCTTTTGTGGGAACTAATAGCCCTTTAAGTAGCATCACCCCATTAAGCAATTTATGATTTAATATTTGAAAAAGTCTTAGGTTTAAGTACACCACAAAATAAAACTTTTCCCTACAGGCTTAAGTTTCTCCGGTTTGCACTGTTTAATAGAGGATGTCGGGCGATGCTGAATGAATAAGAGATAGCGCCATCAATCAGCGAGAACAATAGCATGCACTTGAGTGAGGGAGGCCTCTAATCTAAGCGCTGATGTGTACGGCAAGCCATGACATTTCCAATGGCAGAATTCCTACCCTGCTGCTCCACCTCCACTCATCTTGGATCTGCTCGCTTCCTCTTCTGAGTGTGACGGGCAAATCACCAGCTCTGTGGGCACCTTTCAACAGGTGTGAGCCACTGTCCAGGTGAGATGTGATGCACTTAAAGCCAATGATCCCAGCAAAGTAACACTAATCCCACAACACTCTGATCCAGGCAGAGCAGGGCAATAAGGGCGATGTGGACAAGGGGGTGCGTGCGCTAGACGTTTGAAGTCATAGAGGGGAAGCAGACCACAGAGTTCAGACACGCATGTTCGACATGGATGAGATCAGAGCAGGGGCTGTGTTTTTACGTGGCTACATGCTTTTTCATGTCAAAAGCAACACCATCTCCCACAGCCACATGGAACAGATGCATAAACACAATGCTTTGGTAGATTATAGTCAGATAAGCTGAAGTGGGTATGATGCGGGTTAGGTAGTAAATAGCCTCCCTATCGAATAACAGTAGCAATCTTCATGCTTTCTTTTCAAAAGCACCTTGGCCTTCTGGAATTTTCTTTCCCTTTTTGTCTCTTTTGCTCTCACACATTCTTATACGCATTTAGACCAGTAAATGGCTCTGGGTTTCCTGAATAGGCTTAGAAGCTCGCATTCTTCATGTCAGGGTGAAGAGACAGGCCAAGACTATTTTCTGCTAAATTCCAGACCTGTCCACAAACCACAAAGAGCAGGTCAGTGTGTGTGTGTGTTTGTGCGACCCAGCTTTATGGGTAATGTTCAGATTTAGCATCAAATTCCAAAACGTACCAAACACTACAGCACCTTTCTTGAATTTATCCCTGGGAATAATAAAGTGATCTATCTAGATCTATCTATGTACCTCCGTTATTATTCCCAATTTGGGGGCCTTCACGGCAAGAACAGCATGACTGTCATACTGAAAGTCACCATATTGGATCAAGGGCAAGTTTTTTTCCAATGGGAAGGTGGTCATGTAGCATATCAAAGAAGAACTTCCACAATCAGATTAGCAATATTCCTTGTGGTTTGAAAGTTTGCAACACAGAAATTTTCGTTGTTAGTCACAGGTAACTGAACAGGTAATCTTTTTAAGATGCTGAGAAACTGGTTTATGCATTTATAACCTCGAGGTTGGATTATTGTTACACTTTCCTTGCTAGATGCTCTAGTATATCTTGAAATAAACTTTAAATAGAGCAGAATGCAGCAGCTCGAGTATTAACTAGAACTAGAAAATTTACGGTCTTACCCCACATTTTTTGAGTGAACTCTTAGAGTCTTACAACTCAGCTCATCTACTTTGTTCCCTAGGTGCAGGACTTCTTTCAGTTCCTAGACTTAAAAAGTCACGGCAGGGGAAAAGCTTTATCATACTTGGCCAATCAATGATGAAGCCTCTTGGCTGTGTTAACTTTTGGTTCCTCCCCATCTAGCTATGCTGCTATAGTTAATGCTGCCGGAGTCTCATGCTGTACATGGCAACAGTGTTTGGCCTTAGTGACTGTTAATATTCTGCATTTTCTCTTTTCTCTCCAAGCTGATGTTCCTCCACCTCGGCATGGCTCTACTGGTCTTCATCAACAGAACCCAATTCCACCATGCCCGGCCCACACCAGAGTGTAGTAACTCCCTTCATCATTTAGTTATTAGGAGATGATGTGCCTCCAATAAATTATCGCTGAGGACTCATTATCTTAAATCTATTTAGTTATTTAATTTAAATTTTATTATTAATTAAAATTTTATTATTTACTTAATTTTACTAATACTACAACTTAACTATTTAAATTAACATCTAGGTCACCCAAGGATCCCTTTTTGAGTCTTGGTTCTCCCAAGGTTTCTTCCTTCTTTATTCAGGGAGTTTTTCTTTTTCAGTCACCCTAGACTTGCTCAATTTAAGATAGAAGTTTTAAGATAATATAATATTGTAAAGCTGCTTTGAGACAATGCTCAATTGAAAAAAGCACTATATGAATTAGTTTGACTTGATTTGAAGATGAAACTGACGATTTTGATGTCCAGGGAGCACAGATGCCATCTCATAGCTACAGACTTCAACAACCAACACCCAAAAAGAACACTAATTCTAAAAAGCACAGTTGCAGCCAAATTCTAAGAAACTGGTACTGTGTATGACAAGCGACCACGTAATGGTCATATGTAGACTGCTACCAAAGAAGAAACCTCAACACTCTTGCTATAACATTGTGTATATATGTAAACTTGTGTGTGTCACTGAAATGGCCATGAATACTGATGATGAATAAATAAACAAACTACCAAAGTGTTAATGCCCAGTTCCCTTTTAGTTTTCCCTGTCACTTTCTGTAGAAGGGTCGTAACCCAGCAAGTACCTCCATACAAAGTAAGCACACATGGAGTGGTGTGCAATGCTTATTGCAACCAACCATGATATTTCAAACGCATTCATCTCTTTGGAATATTGAAAGTGTCACAGTTTTAGATGTATCAATATTTACATTTACATCACTTAGTAGACACCCTTGTCCACAGCAACTGATACATCTTACAAAAAGGAAAATGTGGGTCAAGGGTCTTACTAAAAACCCAAAAGTGGCAACTGGTAACTTGACAGAGGTGGGACTTGAACTTCTGGTACGCTACTACATCCCAGTTGTATCCTTGTTTGTCCTTACATTCTATCCACATGACAGGATAGAAGTACTGAAGTATCTCAAACTCAGGTCTCCACAGGGATGGGGATGTGTTGGAACTTAAAAAATGGCAAACAGTGTCTTTACATCTAAATTACTCAGATTTGCAGTTGATTTTAAGCTTTCTACAATTGTTTAAAAAAAATACTATCAGTTCCTTATCAGTGCATAGAAAGAGATGTTTTTGTATCCAACTGTTATGTTGTATACCCCATCCACTATAATAACACTTTGGTATAAGTAGTCCAAATTCTTTCTGCTACATTTGCGGTGAGTTGACATTGAAATCCCAAAAGCATTCCTTTACACCCCTCGTTTAAAAAATGCTATGATAATTACTTTGTTTGTAAAGTGTGTGACCAGGACAAAAGTTGCCCCCATATTTGGTATGCCAAATGTAACAAGCAAAAGGTTCATGCCATATTGTATTCTGTCTGACAAATACAAATTGCATAGCATTAACAGCTAATAATACCCTTTTTTAGTATATCATAATCTACCAGCTACTATGAGGTCAGCAGTTTAGAGTAAGGAATGCCCTGTGCTTGAGCCTCCAAAAATAATACCAAGACAATGAGCCTGATGATGAGAAATAAAATCAAGTAGGACAATATAAATCGAGAAGTACATTTTACATGTATGTTTGTACATAAGTGTACTAACAGCTTATTACTGCTATTAAATATATACTTACTGTAACTTAATTGCTCTGTCATGTAAAAACTTGCCTCATTCAAATTCAGCGTAAAAGTAAACGAACAATAAACCTCTTTAATGTAAAGTTTGTGGGATAAAATTGTTACCCAGTGTAATCTATCACCTACTGTTTATATGAGTCTGGCCAGCAGTTAGTCGAATTGAAAACATACAAGACCTAAAGCTGGTAAATTATTGCTTTAATCTACCCAGACTTGTGGTGAGATCACACAGCTTGCCAGAAAACAAAAAAAAGTAAATATTTGGTCAGATTTAGTAACACATAAATGTAATGTTCTCTGGAGACATTATAGGATAAAGCCAGGTTATTGCACCTCATGAATTAAAGAACATAAATCCTACTGTAGTATTTATTGCGGTAAACTTGCAACATTATTAACTTATTCCTAACCAACCAACGTTTACTTTCTGATTATAAATA
>JAVSBV010041176.1:0-11252 GCA_033117975.1 Parotocinclus spilosoma
GTGGCAGAGGTGGGATTTGAACCCTGGACCTTCTGGTCCATAGTCCAGTACCTTAACCACTAGGCTACCACAGTCCCACAAAAAGCGAGAAGTAAATGCTCTCACACTCTATTAGCACTGATGAAGGATTAAAGGATGACTAATACAAACTGTGCTACAACAAATAAGTTACTGTATCTGACTTTACTTTTACATTTACATTTACTGTGGTGGCCTAACGGTTAAAGTACTTTAATCCTACCTCTGCCAAGCTGCCACAGTTGGGTCCTTGAGCAAGACCCATAACCCACCATTGCTTGGATAGTAAGATTGTATGAGTTGTAAGTCACTGGATAAGGGCGTTTGCTAAATACTGTAAATGTAAAAAAAAAATCGACAAGATGTCTAATAGAGTGCATAGTGAGTGAACACGGTGTTCAAATAAAAATCTGGTCCGTACCGATAGAAAGAGCTTCTGTGGTAAAAGTCAGAAGAAAATTAACGGTAGGAATGTGTCAACATAAAGTGTATGACACCCTGCTGAGTATGGGGCTGTATGGCTACAGAAAGGCAAGTGCAAAGTGTTCCAGTCATATGGAACATTTTATTTTCATCGAGGCATGTTTTAACTTGTGTAATAATCGTAATGACAGTAATTATCTACACATCTAACTAACTCTTGGTCAAAAGTATTGGTACCCCCATCACAGCTCTTCTACTCTCTTACTACTTTGTTATATCTTATTTTAATCAAAAGTCACAGCTTTGTGTTCTGTTACCACTTCATACAATATTTCTCATGTTTATCAAAATGATTGGCATCTCTATCAAAGTTAGTATACTCTATTACCACTTTATATGTTAAATCTCATTCTACTCAGCTGCTATAATGGTGCCAAGACTTCTGTTATTCTCTATTTATAAACAGATCTTGAATTTGGTTGGGTAAAACCTGGGCTGGACCTTTACAAAAGGTTTTTATGACAGACTGGTAACCAGTATTAATATTCTACAGTTAATTATTGAATAACCATATAGATATACATATTGGGACAGTTAAATGATCTATTAACATCTTAGCAACCTTTAAATATACCGTAACAACAACTTAACAGCACACCAGCAACCACCAAAACTACCACAGCAGCCACCAAGCAACACCTTAGCAGCCACCTGGGACACCTTATGAACCATCTGTCAACACCCACAACAACCACATAGCAATTACTAGCTGACTTGAACAAGACAAATTAAAGTTCATTCACAGAAGATCTCTTAGTTTATCTTATAGTTCTTTTGTGGCCAGTGTATGTGCTTGCTATCTGTACCAGGGATGCTATTAGACAGGTTGATATTCCATTGCTGTCGCTGTATTTGTGCTGCCTCTGGGACAATTCTGCCCTCAGAAGTGGATCAGGCTGTCTCCTGAGTTATGGGAAGCTGGAGAAAACAGCAGTGCTTTTATTGCATCCTCTCTGGCCGTTGACCAGCTTGCTTCCCTTTCCATGTCCATTAATGCATGACTGATTAGCCCCCCTTCGCCAGGGGTGCATACTCAGGACCAGGGCCCTAGGCTGAACCTTTAGAGACTTAATGTAGGTTAATCCCACAACCCTCATTTCAGCCTAGCTTTCATCCTAACAGGAAAGCACTGATAAAAGAGTACTCTTATGATAAAGTGTAGGAAAAGTGCATGTATAATTTAGCAAATGGGTGCAGTCAGGAAATGATGAGGCTGTTTATCGTTCATCCTTTCAGACAACATTTTCTTGGGAGGACCTGGCTTTATGTTCTGAAGGTCAGCCATTACATGATACACAGCTGGCATTGTCTGAGGGAGAAGAGGGTAGTCGGTGCATCAGTGACCCTACCAGTGACGGGCTGGCAACTCATCCAGGGCTTGCTCACATGTACACTATATTCTGTCTGGTTAGGTAAAGTTGAATTAAAACATGAATACGTTACTAAATTACTACAAAATACATAATTACCACAGTTGTCATCCATTAATTGTTGTGCTGGTTTAATTGGGTTGACCAGTCATGTCCCATTTTCCCAGACAATCCTATATTTCAGTGTCCTGATTTATATACATTTGTGCCGGATGTTAAAGAAAATGACAAATTTATAGTCTAACGAACTTCAGCAGAGAATAATCACCCCATATTATTGTGTTAAAAAGAACGCACCAATTATCTCAGAAGTTACTGTCACTGTCATTTAACCATAAAATGGGCAAACACATTTGTAGATTTTGTAAATATGACTCAACCAGTTATCAGCCGCTCTTTACTGATGCCACTTCTCGTCATGGCAGATGTACTAGTAGAACTGTGACATAATTTCTGCTCAGTTCATAGTCCACCAAGTTTACAATTGTAATGAAATTTGACAGTACAGCCATAAAGTGGCCAAATCACCACCAAAAATTCGTAGAACTGTGAACTTTACAACTTTAGAACTTTAGAAGTTCACATTAAAACTGTCAAACAATTTACAGTTTTACTATTAAATCTCAGTACATTTTTCCTGGGTTCAGAAAGGGGATTTCCAGCCATGTTTCCAGCTTAGTTTAATTTTGAGAAAACATGTGGATGTAACAAGTAACTGTCTTGGTTGTGGTGTGTTGAATGAGTGGGCTGAGTAGCTTGGGCTGCTACACAGCACTCATATACAAGTATTGACATGGAAGACATGTCCTTATCCACATCAACACTACAATACTGTACACACAGCATCCCTTATTGCATTATCAAAAATCTGGTTACTCTAGGCTTCGTCCAATTCAAGGTTGCAGGGAGCTAGGCCATCACAGAATCACTTTAGAAACAGAACACTTTAGTGATACATGTTGACCTAATGCGTGTTTTGGGAATGTTAAAGGAAACGAGAGTACCTGAAAAAAGGCCATGCAGACACAAGGAGAACATGCAAACTCCACACAAGCAGAATACAAGAAGGGAATCGGATCGAGGATCTCAGGAATATCAGTACATTTAAACAATCAAACAGCTGATTATAAACAATTTTGACAGGCATTTGCCTTGTACTCTGTGTACTGGATTGAAAAGAAACCAGATGCTTCTATTCTTTTGTGTAAGCTGTGAGTTCTATTTGTTTAATCATGCTCTAGGCTATGTTCCAATAAGCCCAAACATTAAAACCACAAACAAACCAAATAACAAATAACGCTGGATATCTCATCACAACAGCACATGTTAAGCTCTGGAACATGCTAGATGGTCATTGTGTTAGATAGGGGAGAAATGTTCAGGAATACACCTGGGTTGGAGCATCTACACTGCTTACAAAAATAGGGGATTTTTATGATATTTCATTAGGGGATAGTTCATTTTGAAATATCCCCATATTTTGTGAGCAGTATATTAAACCAGAAAGCTTGTGTGGTGCTCCTGGTCAGCAGTGGTCAGAGGAGGAAAAAAACACAAACTAGCAACAGGGTGTTGGCTTATTGATGTGCAAGAGCAACAAATCCCATCCTGTCTGGTCTGAATGAACTGAAGAGCTACTCTGGTACAAGTCACATAGGTTTTTTTAATGGTTGGGGAAGAAATGTGTCACAATACACACTATAGCGCCCTTAACTAACTTCCACCATCAAAAGTGGCTACAATGGGCAAGCGAAAACCCACATTTTGATCAATGGAAAGCTTTTCTTGGGGAATTAATGTCACCATTAATTCTGTGTAATGTTCTGCTGAGAAATCTTGGGTCCTTCCATTCGTTTAGATATTGTTTTGACTTGTAACTACCTAAACTTTAATATGGACCAAGTGGTTTAAAGTTTTGGTTGATCAGTGTTATGTGTTAACTTTGTCACCAACTGAAAAGTGCTATGTAATATATTTGAATTAATATGTGAAAATCGAACCTTCTTGTGGCACGGGGTCTCAGTGGGTAGTGCTATTGCCTCACAGAACGCGAGAACGTCCTGGTTTCCATCCTTCCCCAGGTACAGTAATCTGGCTCTTTTCTGTGTGGGGTGCATGTACTCCTCGTATTGGTTTCCTCCCACAGTTCAAAGAAGTGCTTTAGGTTAATTGGTGTCTCTAGAGTGCCCCTAATGTGTGAGTGTATGTGTCCTACTATGGATTGGCACCATGTCTAGGGTTGGTACTGCCTTTTGCCCTGTGTTGTCAGCTAGGCACCGCCTCTCCTTGTGAAGGATTGTGAAAATGAAATGTGAAATTGAAACTTTGTTTGCATGCTATAATATAAAAGCCAAAGATAAATACATAAAAATACAAATTCTGTATTTTAATTGAAGACTTATGCACAGTACTGTGCAGTGTTAAACATAAATACCTCTATAAATGACATATCAAACCAACTTTTTAAGAACTTGGAGATTTTTTTACATTTTATAATCACAAAATAGTGGCTCAGTGGTTATGGGCCTGAATCAGTTCAAAAGTTCAAATTTCCACCCCACAAAGCTGCAGCTGTTGGGCCTTGAGAAAGCCCCTTACCTTTCTACTCAGCTCTATTATATGTTGCTTTGCATAAGAGGGTCAACTTCAATGGCTAGTTTTGTTTAACATTAAAAAAAACACTCTAGCCCTGCTGTTGCTTCTATTATTTTTACATGCATCACCACAATTGTGGGGAATGGTTTTATGCGACTTCAGTAATTGCTGGTTGTCTGATGACAAATATAATGTATGACTCCAAAAACATGAAGAGCTAGTATAAGCGATATGTAAATTATGTGGAAACAATTACCAAGGGGTGAACTTTCATTGGTAAGTCATGCTAAGGTTTTTTTAAAAAAATGCCACGAGAAGCTGAAAAAGACACGACTGACCTCAGCTCATTTTTCCAGTCGCCGTCTTTAGATAACGCAGCACCATATGCAGCACCCAGACACAGATCCGTCCAGCGCTGACGTATCGTCTGCTGAAGTTCTGTGGGTGCAGAAACTATTTGATTCATATGATTTCTACAAATCATATGCCAATAAGAGGCAGATGTTTAAAACAACGCTCCTTGGCAGCCGTTTAGCTCCACATAGTTCTATTCACATAGAAAAGAGAGGAATGTCAAAAATGAGGTAATGGAAAAATCATGGAATTAAGAAATAAATGTGTTGGAACCTTGTTTTTAAATTGATTTAAACTGAAAAAGTGGATTATTTATAATTAATTCAACTGGTTAACACTGCATATAGTGTTCTAAAAATGTTACAGTATTTATTTCCTGGAAAATACTTTTTAGTCTGTTTTAAAGCTGAAATGATTCATAATTTATATAGTATATTACTTAATGTTAACTATTGGACCTACACCAGAAGGTCAAGGGTTCAAGTCCTATCTCTGCCAAGCTGCCACTGTTGGGTTATTGAGCAATTGCTTGGATTTTAAGATTATACCAGTTGTAAGCGGTTTTGTATGTGGGTGTCTGCTAAATTACTACATGGCTACAACCGATAAAAATTTACAAGGTAGTCTACTATACAAGCAATTGTGAGTTAAGGAACTTGCTCAGGGGAGCAGTAATGCTGCTTAGGGTAATCGAATCGAACGTCAGTAATCCACTAAAACACCACTACACCAAATTACTTACACAATAAAAGACAACGACTACATAGCATTTAGCTGAGAAGTTAAGGGTCTTCTCCAGAGCCCAGTAACGGCACAACTGGGATTTGAACTCACAACTTTCAAATTGCTATTTCAGAGCCTTAACTACTTAGCTACCACAGCTCTTAAGGGTTTCTAGAATTTACAGCAGCCTAGATGAGAGAATTTCGAAAAGTTAGAGCTCTTGCTCAAGGGCCCAAAGTGGCAATGCTAGACTTGAACTTTCAAACTTCTCTTTAGTTATTCATATGTTTTCAGGCACTTCAGATCCATTGTCAGTAGTGTTAAAGATCCTGGATTTGGTCCTGGGTGGGGTTTTACATGTAAATTTTTTTTTGCCACTTGGGTGTACACCTAGTCACTCACCCAAGAAATGCATCAGCAACTGGCCCAAACTACCGGTAATATGTGAATTGGTAACACTTGACAGGATCAGCCGAAGAGTATTCAATAAATAGATATGCATATTTGTACAGGCTTAGAAGTAGTGGGTCGAGAGCCTGCTGCTGGAAATGGTGGTGTTAGAGATCCTGGCTTGGGGCTTAAAACATCAAGTTTAAGTGCTTTTACAGAAGAAAAAAAACAGGCTCTAGGGGTGTATTCTTTCAACACTAAATCTAGCAAACTCTTTTTTTTTTACTTTTGTTTATAATGAGTATCAAACTCAGGAAACGTAATTTTATTTTTCCAAGGTTTCTCCAGGTACTGTCATATTCAGCACATAATTAGTATATACATAAAATGTAACCACATGGCATCCGTATTACTAGCTTTACGACATTAAGCACATTCTAATAAACTGCCAGAAATATGTTTATTTACAATTTTAAACATTACATCCAAAAGTAAGTTTGGTAATAGGACAGTAAGTTGTGATTGACCTTCTTAGTCATAATTACAATATCTTTAAACATACAGGGGAAAAAAAGAGAGAACTTACTTTTGGTCTTCCCATGGTCTTCAGTTCCAGATGATATAACCTATTAACATGTGACTTGTTGTTTTTTTCCGTAATATTTAGAAGTGGGATCATGTTATGATAACCGCACTGAGTGAAAACCTGTGGACATGACTAAACTAGTAAGTAAACTATTATGGATTTTTAATGAAAAAAGATTAAGGCACAGGTGTGATATGGAATGACACAACAATGCAAAAACATATGATTTGTAAATGATATTAATTATCCATCCATCCATCCATCCATCTATCCATCATCTTCAGCTTAATCCTCACAGAGTCACAGGCCAGCCAGTGCCCACCCAGCAACTGTAGGAACAGCCCTAGACGGGGAGCCAATCCTTTGCAAGGGGATTTTCACTTTATAGACACCAATAAACCTAACGCATATATTTGGACTGTGGAGTACCCACAGTAAACTCATGCAAACACAGGGAGGCCACTCCAACCTGGGTTTGAACCCGGGGCCTTCTTGCTGTGATCAGCGGTGCTACCCACCGAGCCACCATGCATCCCTGATTTTAATTATTCAATTTAATTGTAAAGTGTAATATTAGAGGCCAAGGACAGCTAACAAATGCTATTTCTAGAGTTCAGAGTTCTAGTTCTAGGTTTTTTATTAATGTTTTAAATGATGTACCTGTCATTTTCAGTTGCATCACTGTGCAGGACACTTTGCTTAATATTTACAAATTACAATCCATTATAATCATTTTCTATACATCTAGTGCCCTGGGGTCAGAATTGGCACCCATTTGATGGAATGACTCTACTATGGGGTGATCTGCTGTAGCGACCCCTAATGGGAGCAGCCATAAATTGATTTTTTTTCAGTAGATGTAGTTTTAGTATATTAGTTGAGAATTACCTTCAATCAGCATTATGTTGTAAACCTGTAGCTGCTGTAGTTCCAGTAGATGTTACTTAAGGCAATCAGAAGTTGATTAAACAGTTATTTAGAAACCATAGCTTCAGTTCATTTCCAGTTCCATCTCCAGAAGAACTTGTAACACTGACTAAAAGTTAAAGTTGCTAAGATCAATTGTGTACAACTGACCCCTACACTACACTGAGGTACTCAGGGACATTTTAGAACAACTTGGATAGAAAATCTGTTTTCTAACGAGACAGTTCGCTCCTGTCTTTGCGTGTGAAGCTCCATTTCATGTGTCTACACCCTGAGGTGTTGTAGCACAGTGAACAGCAGAGTGACTCTTTAATTAGCCAACCTTTAACAAGGACGGACTCTAGGGGCTACTGTAGATCTTTAACATGCGTCTGTCTTCTATTTAGAATAATGAACAGGGTTAATAACATGTGACTGGCGCCCTAGCCAGTGCTTCCAAGATAGCCTCGTGATCCACTGCGATCCTTCCCAGGATAAGCTGTTAGTGATGAAGGAGATCTGCCTATAGCAGATATGAATCCCCAAATACTATAAAGCAGAGTTAACTGCATCTCAAACCTGCAATTATCAGTGGAGATCTGCATTTCAGACCATTTCAAATGTTATTTATGTGAGCTTCGTGCTAGGTTTAAGAACTCTTGAACATTGCCTTGTTCTAACAGAACTCACTTGGTAATTGTTAAACTGAGGAAAGTTTAATAATACAATACATTGCATTGTTTTTAGTGGAACCAGGAAGGCTCAACAGCAGGGGTGTAATTCATATAAGTGCATATAAGCTAGGAATTAACATGGGGTACATCGATAATCTAGGGATTTTAAGCAAATGCAGGAAGTTAGAATAAAAACATGTCATTCAAATTAGTTACAATAGCACCAAACACAAAGCCTTCTTTATCATTAAAAATAGACAAACACTGAGTACTTCAGAACAAAAATATTATTGCTGGCACTGTTTAAGCTCCTTTATTTAGCACATAAGTAAGTAAGTAAGTGAGTGAATATTGGTGTATTATCACTGGATTATGTGTATTGTCTTTGGAAGATAGCAATATTGAGTGTTGTATTTAGGGTGCCCATGTTAGGAGTCCGAATTTTGGTTTGAAACTGACCGTTTGTTGTCAGAATTGTTTAAGTGAAGGGAAAATTGAATTTCGAGGTTTCACTAAATTTATTTCTTTTTCTTTTTAAGAAAATCAGCGCGTCTCAGAAACAGGCATGCTGACTGTTCCTGAGGGAGGATGTGTCTGATCTCCCTTCACATCAGTACTGACACCTGGCATTTTTCCAGTTCACATTTATGCCTATATAAAAAAAAAAAAAATACATATGACCCTCTCAGAGATACTTTAATACAGTTAAGTAATAGCATTTACCATACTGATTAATGGAGATTGTGAAATATACACTTATTTCATTAAAACGAAAACCAAATATCATTTAAAAGTGACCTTCTGGCTATTTTCAGTCCATAGGTTTGGAGTTTAATAAATGTCCTAAGTTTGTATTTTAGCATATACTGAACATGACAGGGCTCTTATTGTAAGTTAGAAATGAAATCTCATACCTCACCCACAGGGCTAGAGCAACATGTGATAATATAACAGAATTAGTCTTTAGCATCAGAGAGCAATAAAGACCAGTTATCGAATCAATGGCCTGCTCTTTCCATTTGAATAATAAATGCAGATTAAAGTTGCATATTACTGATTTGATGCTGGCTGCATGACTTTTCACTCGGATGTGCTACTTTACTCAGTATTTTAACAGCTTTAAACATTTTCTGACATTATACTACAAACTGGGGACACCCTGTTTACACTCATTATCTTGTATATGCAAAATATCATAATAAAAAGTACTTTGGCCTGCAGTGAAGCTCCAAATCATTGAAACTCCTCTTCAGTGCAGCACTTCAACATGTATGTATGTTTGTATAAGAGTGTTGGAGGTGTTGGGAGGATTTTTTATATAGGCAGCTGTCAATCAAGACTGCAAATCAAACTCAAACTTATCAAAATCATTTTAGTTAGGAGATAATCATTTTAAAATGAAAATCTAATTTGAAAAATCATTATGATTGCGGGTTTTGCGCTCATATGTGCCTGAATTGTTGATATTGATTTTGAATTGCAGTAAGAACTGCATCTGCATTTGATATTCACAAACACTGGCACTGCTGATGGAGTCAAATGCTGCCTTTGATCATGAGACAGGTGATCTGTCGAGCAGATGTTTAGATCAAATGATTCTGCTGAGAGATGTGGCTGCAGAATGACCGCATCGGCTCCAAACAAATAACAATGCAGCAGAACAGACTGTTCTTATGGGATCATATTTAAGGTAAGATTTGATGTATTTAAAAGTAATAACAGTATTTGATGTATTTTTTAATGTGTGGTTCATTTTTCTGGCAATAACAAATACAGCATCTCGTTTTACCCCTTCTTATCCTGGTCATGGACGTGGAGGAAGGTGTGCAGCCTAATCTGGAATTGACTGGGAGCAGACAGAGGTACACCCTGGATAGGAAACTGTCCATTGCTCTGTAAACACACACTCAAACTGTTATGTTATAAGCTGCATCTGGGGTTCAAGCCTATGCCTAACCATATTTCATCTTGTATCCAGGCTAGAGGTGCATGGCTCAAAAGGGTTATAATGCCTCCTTTCAATGGTTTTCCCCAATAAATGTATCCTTCATCTATCCCTTGCATATTTTATCTTTACATTCACACATACACAGCTCACAAAAAATAGGGAATATTTAATTATGGGATTTTTCATTTGAAAATATCGAGCAATATATAAAGTTTAATTCTTTTTTTTATTGATAATAAGTGTATTTAGTTCTGGTCATAACATTGAACATTTTTTGTTTACTCAGTTTAGCCATTTCATGGCTATTCATATTGGGTTCTTTGCGAGGTCACTGCACAAAGATCAGGTGACTGGTGTGAAGATGCTTAGAAGGTCTACTAGCCCTCCACAAGCACACACACACAACCTTTGAAAGGCAGACAGGTATTACCCCTGGGCTGTTTTTAAATTCCACTTAAGAAAGGAAACACAGCTGTGAGTTTAGGCTGATGAGAGAAGAATCATATTTACAAATACGGACAGCACGGTGGCTCGGTGGGTAGCACCGCTGCCTCACAATAAGAAGGTCCCAGGTTCAATTCCAGGGTGGAGAGACCTGGGTCCTTTCTGTGTGGAGTCTGCATGTCCTCCCCACTTATGAGAATATGATTTGTATGGGGAATATGGCATTAAATACATTCATTCATTATCTTGCACTTAATCCACACAGGGTCTCGGGGGCAAGAGCAGGAACAACCTTAGACTGGGCGCCAATCTATTGTAGGGCAAGCATACAGTCATGCAAACAGTCACACACTAAGGGCCACTTTTTAGAGACACCAATTAACCTAACACATCTTTGGACTGTGGGAGGAAACCACATTAAATACATAACGCAAAATTGATAGATTTTTTTACATGAGTGGTCTAAAAGTTTAGGTATTTATTTGCCACACCACTTGCAAACAAGTGTTCACTTCTATGGTACTGTCTATATGACCAACAAGCAGACCCAGTGGGGGATCTCAGACAAAGCTATGGCTTAATCAGAAAACAACAGGTAAGCAACACGTCCATGTCACACACTCACACACACTCTCTCACACACACACTCTCACACACACACTCTCACACACACACTCTCTCTCTCACACACTCACACACACACTCTCTCACACACTCTCTCACACACTCTCTCACACACTCTCTCACACACTCTCTCACAC
>JAVSBV010041187.1:0-11252 GCA_033117975.1 Parotocinclus spilosoma
TGTGTGTGTGTGTGTGTGTGTGTGTGTGTGTGTGTGTGTGTGTGTGTGTGTGTGTGTGTGTGTGTGTGCGTGTGCGCCCTACAGTGGACTGGAACTCTGTATAGAGTTTGTGCTGACCAGGATTAAACAGATAAGAAAACGTATGAATAAATGAAAACCATGAAAATGTATATGGTTCATCGCAAGAAAACTGTATAAGCCACTTAAGAATAAGCAATTTGCTATATTTTTCAAAAATTAGTTCAATCCATTTAGTTTTGTAAAGAAAAAACACAAATGTGTGCAACCTTAGTTGTTTGGCAACAGATCTCCTGTTAGCAGGTAAATAATACAATTACCAGGGGGAAAATCTCAATTTAAAGGGAGTACAACTGATAGCAATACTGTGGCAAAAAACAATGTTTTTTAAAAAGTGACTTGTCTCCATGAAAGGAGACCCAGAGGTCACAGTTCTGAGGCATTTCAACTAACATTCTGTTTGCAAGAATTTAAATCTCTGTTGCTTTTGTGAGGGGGCGAACATGCACCACATCTATTTATACTTATGTGTCTATAGAGGATAAACACATGAGCAAACTGGCAAAAAATTTGGCAGTCACCAATCACTTTATTAAGTGCACTTCCATGTTTCTACACTCACTGTCCATTTAATTAGTTCCACTTTAAAATGTAGATGCATTTTGTAACCCCATGATTACAGACTGTCCATCGTTTTTCCATTTACTTTGCTAGTCCCACTTACTCTTCTTTAATTGTTAGGACTACCAGAGGATTTTATAGTGTATAGTAGATCATTCTCACAATGCAGAGGCAGTGAGTGTGTTTACATGCACTTAGTAATCCAGTAACTGCAGAAAATCACATTCAGTCAGAAAGCCATTCAGCTAGTGTACATGCATTAATTACAGGGCAGTAATTAGATAATGGGAAGGCTCCAGGTTTACACGACTAAGACAATAATTGGATTTCTACTTTGCAACCAGGCAATAATCTCACGGATGGACGTGGCATAAACTTCAAACTTCAGTAATTATGTTACAAAATTCTTTATTTTCTCAAGCACATACTGCTACACTGCGATTCAGAGTTTACCCAAACGTGACTTGTAATAGGTCCCGCTACAGACACAAGTATCGAATCTAATGGAGAAACATGCAATAGAAGCGAGACTGTTTTATTTTGCTTAGATCTTTTAAAACGGCTCTTTGAAAATGTGCAGACAGAGAAATCGAATTGAATTTAGTGTATGTGAATACTTGTGGTAAGAATCCGATTGCTAAGAGAGAATAATGACCTACAATCTCTAGATTTGTAGATCAGAGTATGCTTTATACACGACGCTTGAGAAATCAGATAATGGATCATTTATGATTGGATTATTAAGTGCAAATACACTCTCTGATGTGATGGTGGTGTTAGTGTGTTAGTGTTAGGCACAGCAGTGCTGCTGGAGATTTGATCACCACAGTGCCACTGCTGAACTAAAAATAGCCCACCTACCAAAAATGTACAGGAACCATCATCCAGTAGGCAGTCTAGGGTAACGAACACAAACTTTGTAACAGTAGATGAGCTGATGTCTCTGACATTATATCTACTCGGTGGAGCAATATGGTAGATGCGTTTAATAAAGCGCACAGTGAGGAAACATAATGGCTGGATTTGGAATGGCGTACAACTTGAATACTGAATCTGCCTAAAAGTAGTATGTCCACTGCTCACAAAAATTAGGGGATATTCCATTTTGAATCTGAAAAAACTGTACTGTGTCCTAAAGACAGCCAAATGGTGTACTACTCTGGTCAGATTTTATAGTATGCAGAAAGACATGTCAAATTTTACACTATGCTGGCAGAGCTCTCTTTGTGGTTTACTGCATCCGATCATGCATGCAGTTCTTACCAGTCCTGCCTATTTTACCAAAAGAACAAGGCGTTGGTTAACGCTACAAAAAAGAATGCTGCCAAATAAAAATAAAGATAAGTATACTGGTTGTATTGGGGTAAGTGTGGCAAAAGCAGGTAGTGTAGTAGTATACTATATCGTACGACAGAACTCGTTACTGTAGTGCATACTACTTACAGGGGGCTGTATGCAGTACATACTCGTGCAAGCATGCAATATGATAGTGTGCCATTTAAATATGATGTTTAAAGCCTTCAGCAGCTCTGATGTGTGTGTGTGATCCACTCATACCAGCAAAACACATACTAACGCACCAGTACCACATCATTGTCACTATAATGCTGAGGATGATTCAGCACCTAAATATTATCTGATCTGTGGTGGTTGTATGGTGGTCCTGATCATTTATGAACAGAGTGAAATGGACTAATAAAGCATGTGGAGAAAGAGGACTACAGGCTGTAAATGTAGAACTACAAATGGTATGCGAAACTGATAAAATGGACTATAAGTGCAAAAACAAGGAACCTAATAAAGTGACCAGCTCCATTGCAAGCTGTATCCAAAGTCGATACTGGTAAACCTTGGTCACTGAAGTATGTGTCTTGTTGTATAGTAATGTCTATTCCAGAGAGGGTTACTTTTGTATTGAGTTTGCTGCCACAACTCTAATCTTCTGATAAGATTTTCTTTGAATGTGGCTGTGAGGTCAAACACTAATGTTGAACTATAAGCCCTGGCACACTGGTGGCATTCCAATCTCAAAGATGTCTTATGGAGTTAAGATCTGGAATCTGTGAAAGCTATCAAAGTTGGCAAACCATTTCTTAACAGACTTCTGTTTGGGGGGGAGCAGGGAAAAAAAGAGCACACAGATTTGTCAGGGAGGTGGAAACCTGTAAACGTGTCATATTGATATAACAAACTGATTTGTTCAGGACCCGCTGTACTGCCACTCCTTCTCTAACAATTCCATGTCTGTGTGATTTGTTATGCACCTGTTAGCAGTGAGGGAAAAAAATGGATACTACTAGAGATGCACTAACATGTGGTAAGGCTGGGCCAAAGAGCAGAGTTGAACACGAGTAGAACCAAATAGACAGACCTTAGGGAATGAAGACTTAAACTCAGTACACTTTGAAAGTGCCTGTGTTGTGTTTAAATCGTATATTTAATGGACAGTGTGAGGACAGTAAAAGTGCCGACGGGCATCCATGAGTGTGGAACAGAGGAGCAAGAATGTGGAGAAGCATTGACGTTTTAGGTGCTAAGTGCGAGTGCAAGCCGCTTTCTACCGTCCTCCCTTAATTTCCACTTCCTGTGTCTGTCTTGCCAGTAATGACTTTTATAATTATTCCTATTATTCGTGGAAATAAACAGAACCCTAGTGGGACAGAAGCCACTGTTCCAAAAGGTGTTCCATGGCGAAGAAGCTGCTATATTTTCATACAAATTATTCTGTGGCACTGTAGTACTGTAAGTCATTGCTGTAATTGCCGAACTAGATGCATCGTACACAGCAGTACAAGAGGACACAGGACTGGGTCAGGGCCATGTGAGGGAGTGAACGAGTTTGAAGTACACACAAATAATTTTAATTTAAAAAGATGACAGTAAATAAAAGCACTGCTAGGTCAAGTCAAGTCACCTTTATTTATAAAACACGTTTAAAAGACAACTAGTGTCGGCCAAAGTGCTGCACAAGAAAAGAGTAAAATTAAATTAAATTACCATGGAGGCATAGGACAATAAAACACTGTCATAATATAAAACAATCACATGCAAATCACCAATTATATATTTGTTTAAAAGAATTAAAAAACTTGAAAAAAGATGAGTTTTCAAATTTGTTTTAAAGCAATCCAAGGTAAAGGTCTTTAATATGAATTGGAAGGCAATTCCGAAGTTTTGGTGCGGCTTCGGAAAAGGCTCAGTTGCTTTTGGACCTCACCTGTGAGCGTGGGACGGCTAGGAGCAATTGGTTGGAGGATCAAAGGGATCGTGAGGTGTAATGATGGTGGAGCAATGTAGAGAGGTAGTGCGGTGCCAGGCCATGCAAGGCCTTAAAAACAAATAATAAAACTTTGTACTCAATTCTGTATTTTACTGGTAGCCAGTGAAGTGATGTGAGTACTGGAGTAATACTTTCCCATTTCTTGGTACCAGTAAGAAGAATTGCAGCAGCATTTTGATCCAGTTTTGAGCTTAGTTATTTCGATATCCTGTGCTAGTTACCACATTCAGTTTGAACAGCAGCAAATGAACAGCAAAAATATATTTTGTGCAGTTATTAAGGGAAAAATGCGGAGGGGAATTAGGTGTTGAATACAAGAATGGGTCTTGTTTGGGGGTATGGGGGTGATGGGAGTTGTTAAAAATGTAAATTATTATCACAACTACATATTTTTTGTGGAAATGTATCACAAAAAGTATTATTAGAAGGGGTGTCTGTATACTTGTGGCCACATGGTCTATAGTCCACAATCATTTTGGTCAGTGTTGTTTAATGGGGTATAAACAAGTTCGCTAAGAAAGTTTCTAATGCTTCATCATTTCTATATAGATCATTTTATTGGACCCACTTTAGTAACGTTGTTGTGCCCCACTAAACTTAAGGTGGTTCGTTTTATACTGGACACACTACGCAGATTCACTACAGGCACTAAATTACCCATAAAGCCCCAGCATCTTTCCAAACGCTTCAGCAGCAAACACTTTATCAGAGCCGGTTTCTTTGGATTTTATGTGTGGAGTAATGGACATCTACTGATATTTAAAAGTCGGACATACTGCGAGAAAGGTTATGATGGCTCACTGTTATGATATACAATGCTCACAAAAATGAGGAGATATTTCAAAATGAAATAGTACATAAAGAGTACAGCTCTGTGTGTGCCCCAGTAAGACAATCGGTCTAGAAACATCAGGTATGCTCATTTGGATATGTAACAGGCAGGAAAGGTTAATGAAAAGTTTTGTAAAGCTGTAAAAAAAAACTGTAATTAACTAATGGAATGCAGCAGATTGACACATTTCACCTCATTCTTAGTTACTTAATCTGTAAGTAATCTCTGATTAGTCTGAAATGGCCACTGATGCCGATAGCGATGTTAAACAAGCCAAATAAACAGGTTCAGCCAGTTGTTTGCCAGTTGTACACAGCTGGATGCATCAGCATTAGACATGCATGAGTACCTCCATTATATATGATGTACACTGAATATCAGCTCATCTCTTGGAGGAGGAGTCCCAGTGGGCAGGTCTGTTTTCTCAAAGTGGATGATGAAAAACATTCGGCCTGACAATCCCACAGCTGGACTACAGTGGCTGGAAATTAGATTTTTCAGCTCACGGTTCTGCAGTGAAGGACAAAAGGACAATAAGTTATTTATGAGCATGAAAGAGCTGATGGCAGAGCGAAGCACAAATCTACTAATCATAAATGTCACAAAGAATATGCAATAAAACAGAGCTATGTTGGAGTTAAACAAAATTATGACTGTCCCTTAAGTGTCTTCTGTTTCTGTTTTGCTAATCTTCCACCTTTCTCTTGTGTTTACAATGTTCTGCACTTTAGTTTCTCTTCCTGCACCGTCTTAATCTAAATTCTTTTGCTTCTCAACATTTTCTTCATCAGTCACTTAATCTAGGTTCATCCAGTGCTGAAATTAATTTTTTGTATGCCCATGTATTGAATTGATGAAATATCCCTCATTGATATCAGAATGTATTTTTCCTTTTTATACCTTAATATCCATTTCCATATTTCATGTATGCACGAAACACACATATTATCTGCTAATTAATTAACTTGGATAACCCCAAAGAAACAATTAGCACTTCAGTAGAGGAATGTGCTGAACATTAGTGCTCACACCAGTACTGATTAGACCATCAGTCAGAATTGTAAAATTGTACACTTGTACAGCATTGAATTTCTCTGTCCAATAATCATTTATAACAGTGCAGATGCTTGGAAGCTTCAGTACAAGGCGGCTTGTGGTATCAATAGTCTTTTATGCTGGGTGATAGAGAAAAGCTATTCTCTGCTGTGTGATAACAGATTCATTTTTAGATAATGTGGTCAGAAGCTGATCAAACACTGCCCACAAACATCTTTTTCACAGCTTCTAGAACTTTCTTCCATTGTGTGCTGTGCTTGTTCTGTCCATAGAATTTTCTCACCAACTTCTAGAACTTTCTAGAAGACATTTTGCCTGATCGACATACTTTGTAGAACTTTACATTTACATTTACAGCATTTTTGAGACGCTCTTATCCAGAGCGACTTACAGCTGATATATTCTTATAATTCAAGCAATGGTGGGCTAATTGCCTTGCTTAAGGATCCAACTGTGGCAGCTTGGCAAAGGTGGGATTAGAACCCAGGACCTTCAGGTCCACAGTCCAGTGCCTTAACCGCTAGGCTACCACAGTCCCGTAGAACTTGCTTCCATTACATATCATTCTTGCTCTGGCCATGGGTTCTCTTCTCAAATGTCTAGAACAGCTGCTTTGCTCACGTAGTTCATTCGATTGTTTGCTCTGGCCGTTGATATTCATACTACAGCTTCTAGATCCTTCTTCCAAAGAGGTTGTCTTTGAGCTCAGACCTAACAGCTTCCAGAACTTCCCGAAAATCTAGGCCCTGTGCTTATTTTGGCCAAAGACATTGGCTCAAAGCTTATAGATATTTTAGAACTTAGAAGTGACAGTGTTCCTCTGTACACAGATATTCTTATCACAGCTTTTAGGTTCTTCAATGACATTGCAAGACATTCTTTGCCCACATACACTCTTCTAACATTTATTCGTTAAATCTCTCTCTTGTCTGCTTAATACTGGAAAGGGGATTTAAGAGAGATGGTGCCTAGCCGGCAGCATAGGGCACAAAGCAGGAGCAACCATAGACAAGGTGTCAGTTCATCATAGGGGTTGACTACTGGAGGAAACTGGAACACTAGGGAGAACATGCAGATTCCACGCAGAAGGACTAAGATCACTCATTCTGGGATTAAACCTGGGACCTTTTTGCTGGGAGGCAACAGTGCTAACCATTCAGTCACCATGCTACCACTCTTATGACAGCTTCCAGATCTTTTTTTGAATACATTGTGCTGCTATCTATGCCCACGTCTGCTCTTTTCACGGCTACTCAAACTATTTCCATACACACAGTGCTTACTTTGTTCAGAACGTACTTCTCACAGCTTCTAGAACTTCCTTTCAATCCACAGCTTGCTTAATTTGCCCACAAGTACTATTCTCACAGCTTGTAAATGTATGCACAGCATGCTTGCTCCTTCGCGCATATTTTTCACATTGATTCTACAAGTTTTTTGCCCTATGGTATTCCTGCTCTGCCCACAGACCCTCTTCATTGAGCTTTCCTCCACTGCATTGTATTGCTCAAATGTACTGTTCTTTCACTTCTATAACTTTTTAATCTTGTACATTTGCTTCTATGAGACATTTTGCTAGCTCCACCTACAGACATTCTTCCCATTGTTGTTAGTTAAGACTCAAAAAGGGACCTATATGTTAATTGTTAAATGAAATAGTTAAGTTTGTTTTAAATGTAGAATTAAGTAAATGATAACAGGTAAATAAAATAATGTAAAATGTATAATGTATGCATATCAGCAACGTTTTTTTAATACTAGGAACTGAAAGATGTCCTGCACCATGTGAATGAAGTAGACAAGCTGGATTGTAACTCTGAGAGTTCACTCAGAGAATGTGGGACCAGGTTGTGTAGAGCTTTCTGTGTTACAAGTATTTTATCATCAATGTGAAATTTAACGAGTAACCAGGGTAGAAACGACAGAACAGGACTGATCAAACTTTCTAGTTCTAGTTAGTACTTGAGCTGCTGCATCCTGCACTATTTGAAGTTTATCTTGAGATTTGCTAGAACATCCAACGAGTCAAGTGTTACAGTAAACCAACCTCAAGGTTATAAATGCATGAACCAGTTTTCTGCATAGTGAAAAGAAAGGAAATTTGTAAGTTGCTGAAAGAAACGGGAGTTTTTACAGTTGAACAGCCATCTAGATTTATAATAGATGTAGCCAACCTGTTTCACTTCCTTTTTTTTTTTTACTTCCTTAACATAATTCTCAATTTTGCTGATTGTAATGCAATTTTTACGGATAAGTGAGCATAAAGGTTGCATATACAGGGAGAATAATAGTGGGCCAAGCACAGACCCCTGTGGAACAGCATACTTCACTTTTGAGAGCTTGTTGTTTTGCATAAGCAAACTGGTACCAGTCGGTCAGATAGGATTGTGTTTTCTAGCATATTTAGTAATGTATCATGATCCATAGTGTCAAATGCTGCGTTCTCTCTCTCTCTTTGGACTCTCTGGTGACGGGGGGACAAAGTAACAGGAGGACAGAGGATGGGAAGGAACAGTAGCCTGACCACAATACAAAACATGTGTGCAATAAGTTAACTATGTATAATAATGTTATCTCAATTTCATTAAATTTCCATAAAAAGGTTATGGAATCTCAATTTCCCTTAGGGAACGCTCCCAAAGGGATCAATAAAGTTTTATCTTATCTTACTTAAATTACAATGTGCAATACTTTTACAGTTTTAAAAACGTTCATCTATTACATTGCACTGGCTTTACCCATCTCTCATTTGGTATTTACCCAGTTGTCCACAGACTCTTCTCTCAGCTTTTTGAACAGACTTCTGTAACTTTCTTTAATAACATAATAGGTTACAAGATAGGCCTTGTCACAAAGTCTTATTTAGTAACTTGGTGATTAAGATTGTAAGCTCAAAGAGAACAGCACTGCATCTTGAGACACTTGTTTAGTATTGCAGTCCTTTTAGAAACAGTTGCAATAATGAATAAAATAGACTGCCTGTAGATGAGTTCATACTGACCTGTCTTTGCAGAGACAGGTTCATGTTTTCCACAGCTGTTCTCCACCACACTAGTGCACATATGCTGAAGTGGCTAAATGGCACTCGATGTGCCGTCTATGGGGAATTCATTGTAGTTCATTTTCTCCTTTGCATCTTCAGAGGTGGAAAATAAGCCTGGGTATTCTCCCATAATGAGGTCTGTTCCCTTAGCCTCTTGTGCCATGAGCAGTAGTGCCCGAAATTGCTTTCCAAAGGGAGTCTGAAAACAGCGAGTGGATGCACTCCTGTCAGTTGCACTTCTATTAGTGCAGAGCAGCGTGTGGTAGTGATTCAGAGAAGAATTAACTGTAGGATTAATCCATGTTCTCTTATGACTGCGACCAAGTGTGTAACATAGAAGTCTGTCATCAGTCGCAGTGTGGTCAGGGTGTGAGCAGATGTACATTTGGTATTATCAAGGCATTAATGATAACATTGTACAGTTGCAAATGTACTTCAACTTTACCCTCATCTTTGAACACAGTTTTATCTACTTAGGGTCAAGGAGGGGGTCAGGGTCTATCTGGGAGAGCACAGATGTAAGCATGCCCCGGATGGGCACCAGTCTATCACAAGACTATCTTGAAATATCTTGATCTTGAAATATTCCCAAATTTTTATAAGAAGTATAGTTTAAATGAGCTGAAGCTAATAAATAAATAACATAAAGAACATTTTACATGTAAAATTTACAGTCACAAGTAAATCTCAAATGTGATGAGGAAAAAACCTTGGCAGCAGGATCAAACCTCCTTGGGCAGTCTAGATGTTATATTTAATTAAACTGAATTAATTAAATTACATAAATAGATTAAAGATTCAAAGCTGTATTGTCATATGCACAGTAGGAAACAAGTTTCCCTGTCCAGTAATCATTTACCTGAAAGTCATACACTAATAACAATAATTTACATACATTTACGTTAAATAAAATGTAGAAAATATAGAATATTATAAAAATGAATTATAAAACTCATAAAATTACAAAAAATATATCATATAAGACTCTGTTTGGCACGTGACTGATGGACAGGAATATATTAAAATTCTCAAGACACCAAATGTAATTTCTGCTCTTACTGCTCGCACATATCCTCAATGCTTTTCATATATAAAAAGTATATTTATATTTTTTTCTCTTCCCCCAGAGTCATCCTTCTTTCTGTCAGCGTCTTCCCGCACTCCCAGCGTGACCTTTGGAGACTCTTTTGACCTGCAGTGTATCGTAAAGGCTCGTCACAGCCCAATCATCCCTGCCTCGGTGACGTGGCGCTTTCAGCCTGCAGAGGGTAACGGCGAGCTCCGTGATGTGGTGACGTTTACACGCGATGGCATGCTGAAGTGGGGTGAACAGACGCTTGGCCTCGGAACACGCACCTCAGTGGACCGTACACGCAACAACACAAACTTCCGGCTCAGCGTGTCTCGGGCTGGTCGTAAAGAATCTGGGACATACCAGTGCACCGCTGTGCTCTATCGCAGGAACTACGATGGCACTTGGAAGGTAGTTGCTAACCGCACTTCCAATCTGCTGGGCATCAGCGTCCTGCAGCCAGGTTTGTTCTGTTCTAATACTTCTGCTGCTAGTGGAGATTGGTAACTGTTACAGCACGCAACACAGTGTGTGTGCACTTGTTTGTGTGTGTGCGCTTGTTTGTGTGTGTGCGCTTGTTTGTGTCTGTGCGCTTGTGTGTCTGTGTGTGAGTGAGCTTGTGCCTGTCTCTGTGTGTCTCTGAGTGTGTGTGTTTTTCTGTGTGTGTCTGCGTGTGTCTGCCCTGCATGCGTGTACTCTGTTCTTATTACATTGTGTAATAGGCAACATTTTGAGAAAAAGTGTTTTATTTTGGTTTTTTGTTTGTTTGTTTTTTACACAGACTGCAACTTTCTTTTGAAAAGCCAAAATATTTGCTTTATGTTACTGAGGATAAGGTTAGAATAAGGAAATCATTATATCAATGGAAACTTTTTGCCAGTATAGTAAAGTGTTTGCGCGTGTGTATGTGCACATATGTGTGCTTTTGTCTCTGTGTGTGTGTCTCTGTGTCTCTGTGTCTCTGTGTCTCTGTGTCTCTGTGTCTCTGTGTCTCTGTGTCTCTGTGTGCGCGTGTGCGCGCGTGCGCGCGCGTGTGTGTGTGTGTGTGTGTGTGTGTGTGTGTGTGTGTGTGTGTGTGTGTGTGTGTGTGTGTGTGTTTCTGTAGAGGTTATTACAGAAGGAGAAAGCCACTCTGTTGGAGTGCAGGTCTGAGATGGAGAGCACGGTGCACAGACTAACTTCAGAACTCGGGATCGCCAAAGTGAGCATAAACAAAGCATTCAGATAATCCAACAATGATCCACTGTTACTGAGTGTGTGTGTGTGTGTGTGTGTGTGTGTGTGTGTGTGTGTGTGTGTGTGTGTGTGTGTGTGTGTCTGTGTGTGTGTG
>JAVSBV010041197.1:0-11251 GCA_033117975.1 Parotocinclus spilosoma
CAGGCTGTCAGAAATATAAAATGCACGTCTATATCATGAAAAGTAAAGCCAATTTTAAAATTTTAGCATCAATTTCAGCACCCTAAAATTAGTTAAGAACAACTGGTTTGATGCCCGAAACATTTTGGCTGTTAACCAGTGTAATTATTACTACTGCTAGATACTGTTAGCTAGTCAGGAGTTGTAGTCAAATGGACAAAGGTGCAAAGCAAGCCAGACTAAATCAGAAGATTTAAATATGTTCAAATATGAATATATTCATTTAAGAAGAGCCTCTTAAAATTTTTGTGCAGGTTTTCCTGAGATTGTAATGGTCCTTGTAATCCCGTTTCCTTTGTTAATTCCTTTGTTTAATGTAGATGAGAAAAGTGAGGTGGTTAAACAGTGGTTCTTGAAAGTTTGTGAACCTTTTAGAAGTTTTCATATCTCTGTCTTAGACCTATACATCCACCTTTTCCCCTACTCATAATCATACATAAAGAAAGCCCAATTAAGCAAATTAAATAAAATGGTTATACTTGGTCAACCGTTGGCTGGTTTAAAATAGAAGCATACTGCATATCTGCACAAGAACCTTATCCCATTTGTGAAACCTTGTGCTGGTAGTATCATGATTATTATTTTACTGCATCTGGGCCAGAACAGCTTGCGACCATTGATGAATTAGAGAATTCTGAGTTATCCCAGCATATTCTTAAGCTGACTGTCAGTGTCTAGACAACTGAGTCTCAAGAGAACTTTGGTCATGGAGCAAAACAACACCCCAAGCAAGTCATTCTCCCCAAAAGTGGTAAAAAGTAAAGAATAATTTGGAATGGGCATGCTGAGTTAATTTAGTTAATGTATTTTTTTTATTTTTAAATATAATTTTCAATTAATTAGTTCAAATTCCTCCATGTCGATGCAAAGGATTGATCAACAGCTGCTGGAAATGCTTAGTTGCAACTATTGCTGGGTAGCATTGTCGCACCAAATATTGTTTAAAAGGATAATTTTCCTAAATGGCCAAGTGTAACATTTTATTTTTCGCTTGTTTGTTTAGGTTCTGCAGGATTCAAAATCTTCCAAGCAGTACTGCAACAGTGATATTAGCCAAGACAAAGCAGTCTATCAAGAAATGGCCTTTTAAAAAAGTCAGTAACATATTCATATTTTGTTTCCATGCTCTGATTATTTAATCTCACACACACACACACACACACACACACTTCTATTTCTGGGGAAATTGCTGTTTAGTTAAAATCTGCAGCAACTTTGTTATCTATTCAGAAAAAAACAGCTGAGCCGCCTACAGCTTTCATGTTTTAATTTGGGGCACACTTCTTTATCCCCCCTGCTACTGTGGAGCTGCTGTGCTCTGCCCACAAGCATGAAAAGTGGCGCTGGGCTTGATAAGTGCTTCATTAGATGGGTTCATTGTGCTGACTCCACCTGCCTGCAGCTCGAATGGTTTCTTCCCAGCCAGCATGAATAGCGACTCAGTAGGGTCCATATCCAGCCTTATAAATGCAGACCAGTGCATTGAAGGAGCTTGCCAGACCCAGCTGTAAAGCTTTGTGTGAGAGCAATGTGGGGGGAAGAGTGTAGATAAAGCTCACAGGTGTCTCTGCTCCTGGCTGCTTTCAGATGCAAGCCAGGGAGCTGGACCATGCTGCGTGTCAGATAATTAGGAAAATAAAAAAGCAGCACTCTGTGTAATAATCACACATCTCTTGTGTGTAGCCATGGTTGGCTGTCTTTGTAGTAGGTCACTGTGAAATATCTGAGGACTAAATGCTGTCCCATCTGCTCTCCCATCTTTCTTCATGTGGTACATGTGAACGTCAAGTTCCTTTTTGGGACAGCAAGGGAACAGAACTTAATTTAAAAAATCTTTTTTATATTGTTTATACCTTAAGCAAAAGATGAGGCTGAAGCAAAAGAGTAATAAACTGAAAAAGATAGAAAATATATTAGAACGAAAACAAGAATGAAGTATTTCAAATGTGTTATTAATACTTGTACCCCCAGATTTGTTGTTAGACAAGTCTTCTTGGCTGACTTTTGAATTGAGGATTTATTTAAAAAAGTCGGTCTTATTATTGTTGTTATGTTTAGCTTTGTTTTTCTTGGAAATGGATTGTTTATCCCAAATTATATTCATTTAACTGCTACTTTGTGCATCTTGGAATAAAGGAATAAAATGTATCATTTGTATGAACAGAAAATCTTAATTTTTCTTTGTTAGGTAACCAATGCATGCATAATGTAGACTGAGAGCAGCATAACAGTTATTTGGTAATTCACCAGTTCATTATCCGAATAATTAATTATTCGACTATCAATAGTTCTTTGTTTCAGCCCTAGCGTGAAGGCAGTTTGTGGCCATTACGATTTAAAATCATGTAAATGAAATTGCTTTATTTGTCTGTACGGTCATTTCCTTTTTATGTCATAAAAGTGTTAAGGTTATTGTTAAGGGGTGCATAGGTGGCAGCACCTGTGACCTTTCTTTTTAATTCACTGCTCTAGTGTTTGTAATTGCTAGGACCCATCTTTTCATGTGGCCTGACTTTTCACATAGTCTTATAAAAGCTTGATTGTTTCCATCACATTTCAGAGTCAGTTAAAGTTGATTGAATTCACTGTATGAAATTACAGACTTGAGTAGGTGTTGAATTTACATAAAACAATAACTTACACAGCTTAGGTCTGCTTATTTCTAAATGTAAGACACATGCAGGTAATATATTCCTCAGAGCTCAGAGACATGGACCTGTCCAGCATGTTTTTCCAACCCTTTTTGTCCATTGTTACTCTGGTCTGGCAAACAGAATTGTAGACTGCTCTGTAAAGCTTCAGTGTGACATTTGTCCAAAATAAAAAACCACACAAGACAGCTTACCTTAAATTGCGTTTGAATTGGAACAGTCTTTCTTGATTGAGATTCCTTATTAAAGCTCCTTTCAAAATGCAGTTTAGCTCAGTTCTATTGTCTTCAAATCCCACATTATATTTAAAATGATTACTGACTAGGGCTGAGAAATTGAAACCAACATTCAGAACCTCTAACCAAACAATAAAGCACGTCAGTTATTTAGGTTTTTTTAATTTTTATTATTAAATTATCTTAATACTTTCTCTACTGGGTCATGTGCTGTCCCCTCAAAAACAGACTACTGTGTGCATAGTTACTTGACTCCACCCTGTCCTGTCAGCGACATGGTAGCAACATGGAGGAGAATTCAAACACAATGCAGTTTGTACAAAAGAGAAATGCCGCGTTTGTCATATGCAAACAATTTGGCTTTAGAGAAAAACATTCTTTAACTTTTTTAGGAAAAAAACCTTACCAAATAGGAACAGTATCGAGATTTACATCCACCATCTTGTTGCAAATTTTTCAAATAGATTGAGAAAAAGTCCAAAATATTATAAAATAAAATGTAAAAAAAAGATTTACATGCTTGAACGAGGTGGAAGTGTTATAATATCACGAAAAAAGGGGATAGAAACAGGTTTTGCAAATAAGCGATGAAGTATTCTGATGATTAACAGATTATGTTCCACCTGATCGGACCAAAATAAAAACTAAAATCTTTTTTGTTACATTCAGATATGTTTTAATGACTAAATGTGGAGGTGACTGTTAAAATTATAATCTAGTTAATTTCCTCAATGCTTATTTGTTAATGCCAATTGTTAAGTAACAAGCACCCAGCAGCAAGTGCTTCCACAAACAACTATCAATAACATAAGCATTTGCAAATGCTCCACAATAGAAAAAGGATTCAGGAAAATGGAAAGAAGAACTATTTCTCACAGCATCATGAACAATATGGCTCCCAAAGCTACAGTGGAGCACAATGGGTTTAAACAGCTTATTAAAACTCTTAACAGAAGATGCCATGCAACAAACTCAAGTTATGTATTATTTTTTGCATGGCATTATTTAAAATGATTTATGTTTACAAAAAGGGAAACTTGCTTTTTACATTAAAACTGAAACGTCACCTTTTACACAAGACATTTTCTTTTCAAGAGCTTTGTTTTTTATTTGCTTTTATTTAGATTTCAGTTGGTCAACATGTATAATCGATATCATAAATAGTTCATATAGAACTTTCTTGCAGTTATTTTTATACCAAAATAATATGCATGCTTTTATTAGGAAAAAAAATTGTTTTATATTTATTTGTTAATTTTGAAGTCAAAAAAGAATAAAAACTGTGGCGATGGTGCTCTGACATGTTGTAGTTGTGAGCTTTACTCAATAAAACGATGCCATATTAGCCCACAAGAAATTAATTATAAGTAAGGATGTATTTTGTTTCTGAGGCATTTTATACTAATGCAGAACACAGTAGAAGGGGAACGTGATTTGAAATCAATATCGCAAAATTAGTTAACGATTAGTTTGTTTTGGGTTTTGTTTTTCCGGCCATCAGAGTTCACTCAAGATTTTCACTGTAAATATGTTTAACTATTAGAGCTGGGACTTTTTTCTAATGGACAAGTGCATATTGTTATGATTGTAAAACCACACCTCACCTGAAATGAAAATGTATTATTTAAAACATTTCATATAAAAAGCAGGCTTGCAGAAAAGAGGAAAGTGTCCTGCATTTCATGCAAAAGTGAGACGTTTAAAATGTGAAAAGTAGAACTTTTTGAACAAACATCTTAAATATTGCTATATACAATTTTACTGTGCTTCATCGTAGCGCCACCGTTACTGTGGAAGCCACGTCATTCACATAAAAGAGCATCCGGCATTCTTTCCATCTTCTTGAAACCTTTTCATATTGTTTAGCATTTGTAAATGCGGGTGTTATTGATAAGAACTTATTGCTGGATGTTTGTCAGGTTTTTTTTAAGCCCTTCACTGTTCATAGTTGTTAGCGCTAACGTGATTGTGCTCCAAGTGTGGAAAGAGACTGGTGACATTAATGCTGTTCTCTAAAACCTTTGCAGTGTCTGTGTCCCAATGACGGACGCAGCATGTATCTTTGGTACAAGATGCTCTGTTTCAGTTCTTCTCTATTGAGATTCCATGCTGCTGACTGGACAGGATGGAGTCACATGACTATACATGGGGTATGGTTTTAAGGGGATAGTGCATAAACACTGTACAGTGGAGAAAAAAAAACAAAATGTACAGTGGAGAAAGCATTAACACAATTTAAAGAAAAAACTATAAACCGTTATTACATTTAAAGACTGTAAATAAAACCAAAATGACTAGCATGGGCAAGATTGTTGTTAAGCTTTTGAGGACTTTTCTAAAAGTTTCTAGACATTTTTGATAAATTTTCCCAGCCCTACTGCACATGGTGTAAATTAAAATTGCATTGTCGTTGCCTTTTCTATCTGAATGAGCCTGCAACTGTAGCAGTGGCTGAAGAAGTAGAACTTTGTATAATCCAGCTTGTCCTGGTTCTTGTTTTATTCTGTCAGGTCATTGCCTACTCTTCAGTTACATAGACTTCATGTTTAGATTTCAAAGTATTTGTAGAGAGGGCCCTTTGTTTCTTTCCCCACTTGTTTACATGAGAAACTATAGACAGCGAGATTTTATAATGCATCTACGTGAAGAGGATGGGTGCTTTGCAAAGAAGAAAAAACGCAATTCAGATCCACTCTGAAAACAGATGAGCATTCCCAGTAATTTAGTGGACCAAAAAGACCCGCAGGGGATTCAGTTTGAGCTCTGCCACAATGCTGGGCTTTATTTAGCGGCCTAACCTTTTCAAGGGTTTGAGATTGTTCTGCATTTCTTCATGAGTTATGCAGTGCTTTATAGCAACGTGACTCCTTGATCTGGATCCCCTCTTGAAATGTCTTTGATACTCCTTTATCTCTACTAAATATTTAATAGCACACAGATGGATCTTTGTAATTCGGGTGCTATCTGCAGTGAAAATTGTGCTTTAGAGGCTACACGTATTCTTTCCAAGAAACCTTTGTAGAGCGTACTCTTCGTCTTTTTCTGTTTCGCACACGTAATGTTAACATTTGACCATTTATTAAATTCAGTGCCTGCTGTCTCTTTCTTTTGTAGATCACATGCCTGTCTCATTGATGGTTCAGTGCTTCATAAATGTTTCTCATTTGACTGTGATATCATAAATGTCTGACCTTTTTCTGCCTTTGTCTTTCTTAAATTCGACCTGAACAAACAGCCTTATTTGACAGGTTATGCAGTATAAATGATTTAAGGTGCTGTCATCAGATTTGATTTGACTTGATTTGATATTACTGCTGTCATCAGATAGTAAACATATATACACATTCAGCTATAATAGTCACAATGTAGATGCTGTCAATGTCACGTGTAATCATGGAGTTATTACCCTTTCTAATAATGTTGTTGCATTCTTTGAACACCAGAGGGCACAATCATGCATCATATACCGCATATCTTCCTGCATATCTTCCTTCATATCTCTCAGCATGGGGTCATTGTGGAAATGTTCTTATGCACAATGGACACAAAAAGGAGTTTGACAATCTGGCCCTGATAAAAGTGTGTTTTATGAAGTGTTTAAAAGCTTTTATTGTAGTTATTTTGTATATATACAGTATATATAAAAATTCTCACCACAATTTAGAAAAAAACCAAGTTGCGATAAATTTTGGAAACAATTCCCTATCGTTTGGGAGTTTCTGTAATCCGGGTTGTTTCTCTATGAAAACCGGTTATTATTGTGACTTTTTTTTTGTAATCGTGGTCATCGTCACCATGGCCATTGTTAACCCTGTGTGTGAAATAAACAAAAAGCACATTTTTGTCATCTACCACGTTAGAGTATCAGTTAGTTCTTACTTGCTGTTGTGTAGTAGGAAGAAAATGGTGACACTTGCACTTAATCAGGGCTGATGATAAAGTGCTGCAATTGAGCAACAGACAAAGAAAGATTATTGTAATTAACTTCTAAACAGTGTCTTTTATGGGATGTCTGAAGGTTAATAAGTAGTCGGCTTATGCATTTGTGATGCTGCTATATTTCTAAGGAATAAAGCCTTATTGCCTTGCAGACTGAAAACATTTGGTTGTTCTGCAGTTAACCTGGAATATGTACCCTGTGCATGAAAGGTAAAGATCGCCCCAAGAACGTTAAAAGGGTTTTGTTTATGCAAAATATTGAACTTTGGGAACTCTTTTGTGTTATTCTGAGCTCTCTGTAGGACGCATTGCTTTCAGAAGTCTGACTGATTTTTTTCATGCAAAACTATAAGTACAACCAAGAAACTGCTGTTCTTTCAATTTACTGTTCATATGTATACATGTCTATCATATCAAAAGTAGATTGAATGCAACACTCGTGTAAAATTGCTGGTCATGTGCGATATGCATTACTGCCCATTACTGCGATCAACGTCTACCTAATGGAACATAAAAGAGAAGTCTAATCTAGGGTGAAAAACATTTAAAGGCTCAATAGTAGATGAACTACACTGACAGGAAGATTGTATTCCCTGTCAGAATGCACTCTGTGTTCCCCAAGAATCAATTCAGCAGAGAGAGAGAGATGGAACTCTCCACAAGAGTCCTCTCAATTCATTCTCCTGCTTCTTTGCTGCTTCAGTACTGCAAATGGATCAGCAAACTGCAGTTACCCCTTTCAGCAAGAACAGTTTCTTTTATCATGGTGTGTTAAAAACACTTTATATATACAGATGCTATTCATTTTCCAAGAAGACCTCAATTACTTTTCTCTGTGAATCCTGCCTGGCCTTGGAAACCCACAATTAATCTGTCATTGACAAAAACAGTAGTTCCATATGGTAGTGGCACAGCCTCAGAGATCCCCGGCTTGATTCCCAGTTCAGTGTCTGCCTGTGTAGAGATTACATGGTCTCTGCGTGGGTTTTCTCTGAATATTCCACTTTCTTTCCAAGTCAAATGGTCTCTCTAAAGTGTATCAATGTGATTGAGCTTTTGCACCGGATGAACACAGTTCTTAGAACTGTGTCCTGGCTGTCATGTGTTCACAATTCAGGAATCGGGGACAATTATAGTTCTAAGAGTCCCATGTAGAGGGACTTTTTTAGCTCCTACTTCAAGGCATGGTCTTTTGCAGTGCATAGGATCCCTGAGCCAAGTTTGCAGTAATTGGTCCAGATGTAAGAGTACTACATTTTGTCCAGATGCAGTGACGCAAGTGTATAGTGAATGATTCAGATGCGCCTGTGTTGAGCTCAACCACTATGTTAAGATATACTTATACCAGCAGCCATGCAAAGAACTGATACTTGTGCTTAAAAAGAAACACAAATAAATAAACATACGCAAATTTTAAAAAAAGTTAAATTGAAGGGGCTTACATCACTTCAGTGTTACACAGCATTCCTACTGGTGGTGCAAATGCAAACCAAAAAACCCCTATAACGAATGTAGTTCTCCTAGGTGTTCTGTGGGGGTGAGTTCGTCCCTTATTAGTCCCTAGAACTGTTTGGGGTGAAGACACCCTATGTGTCCGGATGGATCAGCTAAACCCCAGGCTTTAAAACTCTGCTCTAAAAAGGTCTGCTCTTTCAAGGCACATGTAAGCAACATACCATTAATGCTTGCTTTATAAAACTGGTCAACTTGTTTTAGTCTTTTCACTATTAATACGACTATGTACCATTTATCCAGTCATGTAAATTCTGAATGCAAGGAAGGGAGCTGTGCTTATAACCTCAGAAACGTAGATAACAATCTGTACCATATCTGGCAACGCAAACCTCAGCCAGATCTACAGAATAGAAAAGCAAAAGCTGGCACTGCATGGTTGCCCCTGAGCAGCAGAAGTGTGAGATTACTTGCCATGCCCTGCAGCTCAGTTTCCCATGTTCCTGTGGGCTAGTACTGCACAGTCAGAATTATTTGGGGCTGCACCTTTATGAAAGGGAAGCATTATGGTACACTAAGCATTATGGTAATGTCTTATTATACATCCGTGTGTAGCAGATTTGAAGAAAAAAGCTCATTAAAAGGGAAATTGTCTTTTTGAAAAGAATTCCAAAAGAGAGTAAGAGCACATTTGAAATAAGAGGGAGGAAAGTATTTAGACTACTAGCGGACTAACGAACATATGAACTTTGAATTAGGTTTTAGTGATCATGTATTGATTTCAGTCGGCGTTGGTTAATGTCCTTTATTGTCCTGTTAAATAATAAAAGCTGTTTGATAGTAGTCCTACCTCATTTGTTATTTACATATTGCAAATGTACACCCCAATGGCTACGTTCTGAGGTTTGTTGTTGCTACAGAGTCTGGTGGGCTGTGAGTAAGAAACATCCAGAGGTATCAATTAATCTAACAGGCAGATGATGACACCATGATTTGACTCACACACGTACAAAGCAATCACAACCAAAGAAAGTAGACGGTGTTGATCATGTCGGGGAGAGTGCACCAAAAATAAGTGTAATTTTATAATAAATAATAAATATTTGTAATAAATAATAAATATTTAAAAAATAGGTAACATTCCTCATGTGCTCCTTCACTCACTCTCAACAGAACTGTGAGAAACATAACTGGAATTCAACCCTTTGTCAAATGCAATGAGTTAAATGTAGGTTTGAATGTAGAAAACTCAAACGTCCGTCCAATCATCTGTAATCTGTACCAGGAATGATTGTGTCATCCCAATCTAACATGTCAACCAGTCCTTGATCCCAAACAGCATGGACTATAACAAAAAAGGAGCAGAAAAGCATCATTTGTCTTGATGAGAGCAAGAATAGTGCTGTTTGGAAAAGAATGTTCTTGTTCTTATGTTCTGGTCGGTTATGTTCAACTTAGAAGTCTGCATGGTGTTCTACATCCTGACTACAACACAGGGAGTCCCAGCTTCAGAGCAATAAGTAATATGAAAAAAGGAACAGTATTTATATAGACAGATGTGCCCGAAAGTTGATCGAAAGAGCTTTCAAAACTAGGAATAAGCATTAAACCCCCACTATCTATTCCCAGTTGGGTTTCTTTGAGCAAACTGAATAACTGAGCATTTCTTGCTTTGTAATTCCACATCCCACAGACAACAATAATAATAATAATAATGATAATAAAAAATGTTGGGTGTTTGGATGATTGACATTTGATAAAGCCTCTTTGGGGATGGGGATGTAGAAATGTTTTTTATTACTTAAAGCATATTTGAAATTCAAATTAATTTGAGTTATGTGGTAAAACAGACAGATAATTCTAATCTAATTTCTAAGCCAATCTGCCCTAAATCTCAGCATACAGTCAGTGTTTGATTTATTATTCTACAGGGTCACAAGCAGCAGCTGCATCTCCCACAGGCTGTAGACATAAGCTGCTACCCTGCTTTTGATAACGCATCTCTAAACGTTGCCTTCCATTAACACTGATATAAATCACTTCATTAGTTTAACCACTGGGGACACCATTGCCACAACAATCAATAATTATCACATTATACTGTCTGTGTTGAGCCATCATTTATTTTGTCTTCAGATCACCACACTGTAGCTCAAATTCCAGCTTTCTCAATACCTAATTAACTAATCCGAAAAAAGCATTACTTATAATAGCAGGACTAAATGTTTTATTTGTAACTTCAGATTTCTTAGTACATACAAGAGCGCAAATCTAAATGGGCAATCATGTAGAGCCACTGCTGAAGTCCCTCTCGAAATTCATTCAACCCCCCTTACATAGAGACGCATCGGTGTTATTCAAATTGCATGTTTTCTTGATTTTCTAAAAGAGAAGTGGCAAACACAACTTGAAATCTGACAAATGAAATCTGACATCTCAGTTACATACATCTGCCTTTTTGCTATCCAATTTGGTTCTGCCCAATTTACCAGTTCTCAACACTTTTGCTGCAGCTGAAAAGAAGGGGTTGGTGGCCACGAGGTGTGTGAATGCACTCGACTCCTAGTGAATCTGCAAGCAGACAAGCCAGGTCAGACTAGCGACATCGGCAGGTCTCCCTGTAGAAATCGTTTCAATTCAACTACAGTCGATTCCGGTTAATCGGACACCATCGGGACGCGATCGTTTTGGTCCTAATAATCGGCCCCATGTTACATGTAACATATTAAATGTTTATTAAACCTTTATTGTGCGATTTACAAGTGTAGCGAACGTACAAACAAGAACCACTGTTGCTTACGAACTTTGTTCATTGGAAAATACATTTGCAAACAAGTTTTTCGAAACGATCCACAACACATGTATAGGTACTCAGCATGCGAAGCATAATACTGTAAAAAACAAGTTCTTACTAAATTCCAGTCAACGTTTGAA
>JAVSBV010041208.1:0-11251 GCA_033117975.1 Parotocinclus spilosoma
CTGGGTGTGGCTAGAGACAATGTACTCAGGTGTGATAAACCACAGGTATAGTATGTTTTAACAAAGGGGGGCAATCATTTTTCACACAGGGCCATGTAGGTTTGGATTTTTTTCTCCATTAATAATAAACACCTTAATTTACAAATTGCATTTTGTGTTTACTTGGGTTGCATTTGATTACTATTTAAATTGGTTTAATGTTCCGAAACACTTAAGTGTGAAAAACATGCTAAAAAAACAGGAAATGAGGAAGGGGGCAAACACTTTTTCACACCACTGTATCTGTGGTTACAAATCTGTATGTAGTCTCAAAGACATGCACCTGCACCTCTTATCCTCAATAAAACACCCCCTGCTTCCAAAAATTGAGTTAGAAAGTCATTTTAAATGGGCACTTTCTCCTTTTAATTACAATTAGAATTTTAATTTACAATTTAAGTATATGCAGTAGCATTTACATACACTCGTTGAGTAAAATATATAAATCACACTCCAAACTTTACTTGAGTACGTTTTTAGAAATCAGACTAGTAGTACTTTTACATAAGTGACAATATTGTGCACTTCTGCACCTCTGGCCTGGACTAGTCAAATGAGAATGCACTAAAGCTGGACTTACAGCTGCTGCCATGACTATAAACTGCTACACAGCATTCACACAGGAGAGAAAAACGTGCTTTGCACAGCGGAAAAGTCTTTCCGTCCACTCAGAGTTGTTCTGAGATCACTTTTGAATCTTTTAAGCTTAAAGACCTATTAAAGATTTTTTTATAGAAATTTTTTAAAGAGGATTCTTGAGATCTTTATGAATACGGCACCCTTGTGCGTAAACATTGCGCCCTGTGATGGACTGCCTTCTTACCTTGGATAATTAAATGACGAAAAAAGGCACATGAGAATACGTTCCACTAGTTTTGTCAGACTTTTCTGTGACGCCACTGTGTTTGTTTATAAAGTACATCCTGTACATCCAGGAGCTAATCAATGAGCTAAATGTGTGATAAAGATGATGAAATTCCTTTTAAAATTCTTAGCCATGGGTTTTAACTACAGAAATACTCCACCAATAATAATGAAAAATCATTGGTTAAAATCAAAATAATAGTGACGCGACAAGGGAATACTTTGACTGTTTGTAACTGGAGTACCTGGAGTAAACCCACACAGACACGGGGAGGACATGCAGACTCCACACAGAAAGAACCCAAGCTGCTCCACCCTAGGATTGAACCCGGGATCTTCTTGCTGTAGGGCAGCAGTGCTACCCACGAGCCACCGTGCTGCCCAATGAGCTGATACAATTAACTACTATAAAATCCTAACACTTATAGGACATGTGTTGCCACAGAGAACAGGACCTTTTTTGCTCACAGCTTAACTTTATTTTATGCTATTTTTGCTTTCTTCAGTCTTTCAAACTGTGTCCAAAAATGTTTGATTTACTTAGTCTTGTACTTTTTGCATGACCTCATTCACAAACATAATAACACACTTGACTGCTCTTGGCTCTTCTCCATCCATTGAGAAAGAGATACCTATGAATCATTGGAGAATTCATCTTACTTTATTACCGTAGCTATTGTCAACAACAGCAAACTCAGTAGCTGTGACTAATCCCAGCGATAACAGAATATTACTTAAGGAAATCTATGATCAAGTTCTGTTTGGTTAAACTGTGTGTAATGTTTGCGTTACACAAGTACTGATTCACAAGTCTGTAAATAATAGATAGAACACTAAAGAGATATTGGGACTCGGATACACAGACGGGAAAACTCCATAAAACTCCTAAATAATCCAATTAATCCAGTCCAGTAACGTATAGAGTTATGCATCTATCTCTCAGAAATGCATCTCGGTTTACAGAATTCCTTCCTGAATTAATAATAAGCTGCACAACGATCTGAGAATCGATTAGCTAAACAGTTCAAATGATGTACCAAATGATATTGATTTTCTGAAACTCAAAAGTCTAAAGTCTGGTTAATCAATACCTGGCCAACACAGCTAAAATGCCTCATATTCAGCAAGAAACCAAATGGTTTTAGCAAATACCCTTTTTTTTATCCGTGTTACCCTTGAGTTTGGACGGTCCAAAACGAGGACGCAGGAAAAATTCTCTTAGTAACTACTTCTGATAAATGATCTGTACTGCTTTAATTCTGAACCTGTAATCAAAAGGAAAGACAATCACTACAGTTTTGGAGAGTGACATTTATGTAATAGTTACGACTGTCCACGCCTTCAAATGAGTACTGTGTTGGCACAGCATTTAAGATAATGGACCACCTCACAGAAGGTCTAGGGTTCATACCTCAGCACTGGCAATCTGCCACAATGAAAGCCTGCAAGCTTGAATTGGACTATGTTAGATTGTATCAGTTGTTAAGTCCCTCCTGATCAGAGCATCTGCCAAATGTTAAATGAATAAAGGCATAACCAGGCATTATGGTTATGCAAATGCCTTTTCAACCCTGGTTAAATGATGTCCTTTGATAAAAACCTTTTGTGAATAAGTTCACACAAACAATTCTGCACACTTAGTTTCATTAGACTAGAGAATTGTGTTTCTCACAGTCTGAGAGTCCTTTAGATGGGCTTTCATGTTTTTTTTTACTAAGCAGAGGTTTTTGTCTGGCCACATTACCGTAAAGTCCAGATTTTTTTTGTGCTGCTGTGATGGTTGATCTTCTGGACGTTTCTCCCATCTGCACAAAGGAACTGTGAACTCAGCTTTGGAATGACCATTGGGTTACTGGTCTTCTCCCCGATTACATCGTCTGGTGGGACGGCCAGCTCTACGAACAGTCCTGGATGTTACAAAGAGTTCTGGAGGTCACTGTACTCTTGGGAACTTTCAGTGCAACCGAAGATTTTGTAGCCCTCCCCAGATCTGCCCCTGATCTTCACACAATCCTGTCCCTGAGCTCTAAATGAAGTTTTTTAATTACAGAGATTCAGACATGTAGCTGTTTTTTATATCATGATCAACACACATTTGTTCTAATCATCCAAATCAATTTGAATACTGTTTCACCTTATATTTACACTCCAGTGAAACAGCAAGTCACGCATGACCATGAACTATCAGGAGAAGAGAATGCCTTCATGCATGCTCAATAATTCAGCGAAGCAAATCCTAAAAGGTTTTGGAGAAACAGTCTTTAGAGGCGAATACCTGCAGTATGAATGTCCCTCCAAAAGGACAGCCCAAGAATGGGCACCTCTTTATACACTATGAGTGTCTGTTCCACATGCCTGTTTCCGAGGACTGCTGGTTTGAACTGACAGTCCAAGCGCTATGCAAATGCGCTGTATATAAATGTGGGGCCATTTTACAACTAGCCAAGACAACATTGTGTAAAGAATAACTCATTTAGCTTTCTGGGAAGAAGAAGAGACCAAATGTGACCAAACTTTTGTCATCTGACTGCTTATGTGAGAAAGAATTAGATGTAGGCAGCGAGCTATTATCATTGTCGTTCACTTCGAAGCAGCCGTTGAACTTTGACGGCCTTTGACTAACTCTTTGACCTCTGATTGGCATTATGAAAAACATTGGAAACTGAGCACTTACCACAGGAAATCATCTTTCTCCTTTAAGCAACATAAAATGCATTAAGCATAATTGTGTGCATCCGCGACAAAGTGTCCTGGCAAGTTCTCCAGGGAGATGCTGCCTCTCCACTACTCCTCAACACTGTGGTCGATGCTGTCATGACAAAAGGCATGAGAAGGCAGAAGAGGAGTACAATATGATTATTATTATATTATATAACTTTATTACCAACTTTATGTTTAGAGTCGACTTCTTTGGAGTCCAAATTCAACAAGTCAAGAAGTGGATCACTGGCAGAGGAGAAAAAAAAGCAGCATCCATGACTGAGATACATGGTGGAATCGCCACCTCTTTGCTGTGTTACCTTTTGGCTCTCTAGTTTCTAGCTAGTGCTGCTGGAGTGCCATGCTACAAATGGCATCGGTGGTTGTTAATAGACTCTGTGCTCTTAACCCTAACTAACTACATTTTCTCTTTTCTTCTCAAACTTGTGAGTTCCAGCCCCACACACCAAGGCGTTCCTCCACTTCATGTCTACTGAAGTTGTTTTCGTCATTAGTAACCGGTCCCAACATGCCCGAACCCTACCAGAGGTCAGTAACTAAGTCACTCTTCCAATTGGTTGGAGATGATGTGCCTCTAAGGATTAAAAGTTTTATTTAGTATTTTATTGATCTGTTTTTGAACTATTGACACAGGTTCATTATAACATTTTACATCTACGCCAACCAGGAGGGATGGGACCTGTTTTTAGTCATGGTCCTTCTTTGATCTCACCCATGATTGTCAAACATGAAGACACATCACAGATAATGTCCAGGATCCAACAACGTCCACAGCAGCGTACCAACTCAGAGATCGTTCTCGTCCAGACTCTAGCAAGTGGGGGACAGAAGAAGACAGGCCCTTACTGTTTTGATAAAGGGTCTGATTTTCGGAATCAACCATCTTTATCGAGGATTCCACTCACTCTAAAAACACCCATATATGGAGTGTAGCTCTCTTATAGTCCATGGATCTGCTCGCATGTCTCTCAGGAACAACCTGTAGCCCTAAGGCTTTCAAGCTGGGAGCTGCTGTCTGATTCAGCACACTAAGAGGGTAGGAATTTTCCACCAAGGCAAACGCTTCTAGCTTCATGCCCTGATAGACAGTCTAAGCTCAGGATGAATATAATGTAGAGCTTTTTCAAAATGAATGTTCAGATCCTTTTTTGGTGGGGTGTTTTCCACTTTCGTTGAGAATCTGGGGGATTTTGACACTGAATTTCCCAAGTCGTAGATTTTAGGTTAGTAACAAGACGACGCAATGTACAGAAATCTCTCACCAGATTTTACCTTCTTTCGAGATTTTCAGTTCTGCCACAGAAGTTGATTCAGCAGAGCTGTGGCATATGTGTGTGTGTGAGAGAGAGAGAGAGAGAGAGAGAGAGAGAGAGAGAGAGAGAGAGAGAGAGAGAGAGAGCGCGAGAGAGAGAGCGAGAGAGAGAGAGCTGTAGCTAAAGTATGGTGGAGAAAGTCACAGTTTTTTCACCATGCCAGGAAATAGCTCTTTCACTGCTGTGCAGATTGTTAAAGAGTTAGGGAGAAAGAGTTAGAGAGAGAGAGAGAGAGAGAGAGAGAGAGAGTTAGAGATAGAGTTAGAGATAGAGTTAGAGAGAGAGAGTTAGAGAGAGAGTTAGAGAGAGAGAGAGAGAGATAGAGTTAGAGAGAGAGTTAGAGATAGAGTTAGAGAGAGAGAGAGAGTTAGAGAGTGAGTTAGAAAGAGAGTTAGAGAGAGAGTTAGAGATAGAGTTAGAGAGAGAGAGAGAGAGAGAAAGAAAGAGAGAGAGCGAGAGAGAGAGAGAGAGAGAGAGAGAAAGAGAAAGAGCGAGAGAGAGAGTTAGAGAGAGAGTTAGAGAGAGAGAGAGAGAGTTAGATAGAGAGAAAGTGAGAGAGAAAAAGAGACGATAGAAAGAGAGAGAGTTAAATAGAGAGAAAGAAAGAGAGAAAGTGAGAGAGTGGATAGAGAGAGAGAGAGAGTTAGATAGAGAGAAAGAGAGAGAGAAAGTGAGAGAGTGGATAGAGGGAGAGAGAGAGCGAGAGTTAGATAGAGAGAAAGAGAGAGAGCAAGCAATTTGTAAAAGTTAAGTCTGATGTGGCTGTTTTCTCTTAAATGTGTGAAAAAATTAAACTCGAATTACAGTACAGTACATCTTGTACTTTCTCATAGGTGCCTTTTTATTAAAAAAAAAAAAAAAAAAGATGGGGAAAACCCCCACAAATGCTTATACTGTACATCTAAAATATGTCTCTATTTATTTTCTCTTAATACGTAACGGTCATAATTCCTAAAGCAGACCCCAAGCTGTTGGATGAAGCTCCTTCCAAGCCCCTTTTCCCCCTCATTCAGATGCCTTCATGGATATCAGGTTACACTCTGCCCTGCTGAGCAGAAATTTACTAGCTCACATCCAAAAGTGCCTGCCCGCACACCCTACGTCTGCTTAGCGCTACACACCGAATCCATCCACACGGCCTTAAAGCATCTTTAAGATCACAGAGCGACTTTCTCATAAAGAAGCAATTCTGCCTCTGTGCCCGTCTGCACAGCCAAGCCATGAAAACGTACCAGCGGACGATTAGCAAGCTTTTCCATAACCACCTCCCTACATCTGCAACCAAATTTGGAAATACAGACAAAAGGCCAGAAACGGCAGTCCGTCTAACACTTTAATTAGTCTCTCCTAACAGCACAAAGCTGGCCATTATTTCTGCAACAGTGCACACAGGGCGAGTTGGAAAAACTTGTGACCCGTGAAGGGCTGGCATTTATGCACAGGGAAGGCTATGGGGTTTTATGGCCTCGTTTAGAGCCGCTGTGATGTCAGAGAATCGCCACCAGAAGCTCACCGGTAGTGAGGCATTAACAATCCCTGATCCTGACTGCTTATCAAACGAGCTGTAAATTTAAAGCCACTGCAACTGTAAAGGGGGACTGTTCATTCACAGAAGTTTTAACGGCGGCATTACATCTTGTAAACTCCGATTCGGCGGGCCATGACGCAATGAAACAAAAAAACTTTCACAACCTGTTCTACTTTCCTGTGCAGCAGCTACAGCACCACAAAACTACAGCACACATTTATTACACAACACTTTCACACAGCACAGTTTCCTGACCATTATCAACATGAGACGATTTCTATAGATTGTTTAAACATAGATTGTTTAATGACTATATTAGATAAGCAGTTTATAATAAGTGTTTACTGCTGAAAATAATGCATTTAATATGTATTTAATATATTTTTCATGACTATTTAAAATTGCCTGTATACTTCAGACAGCTTCAGCTGTCGCTTGTTGTTGCTTCTGGAACGAAAAAGTCAAGATGATTCATTTCTGGATTAAGTGAGTGTTGACTGAATTCCCTGGTTTGCCCATTATAATGCTCTACTTTATAGAACCCACTACAGTGTTTTCTCGTTTATGGTGGGGGTTACGTTCCGAGACCACCTGCAATAAACAAAAATCCACGAAGTAGAGAAGCTATATTTATGTAAGTATTTAATCACTATTTTAGCCGTAGAACTTGCAGAACGTTTGGGTGGAATCGTAGGGCTTGAATGAATTCTTGAATGAAACTTTCACAAACAGAGAACACAAAACCGCAGATAAAAACTTGTCATGTCGTCAATTATACAACAGTTAGTTCCGACCTCTCAAGGTCATGTCACGTAATCAGAATCAGCACAAAGTCACCTGAATATAAACAACAACATCCATTCTATGCTAAATGTATTCTATAAATCTGGCCTCAAACAAAAACGATTCTAAACTAAATAAGTAAGCAGGTAAAAATGTACACGTACAATTTTCAAATCAGATGTCATTGAATGGATGCTGAATGAGAAGAGCAATGTTAGCCAATCAGAGTGCAGATATTATTTAGATATTATTGTGTTTGAATGAATTGTTTTGATTCAATAATGAAATAATATAAGAATTCCGTTTATAATTAACGTTACCCCAAACACGCATCGGACTCGGCTGGTCTAGACAACAGAGTCCAGCTTAGCACGAGACCGAGTCCAAATGAGGTCGAGACCAAGGCCATTTTTTTGAGGTCCAAGCCATTATAAAGATAATCATGTCAACTGGTAGAGGAAGTGGTGGGACTGTGGTGGCCTGGCTGTTAAGGTACTAAACTTTGAACACGAAAATCTTATAATACAGTCGACTCCGGTTAAAAGGACCACCGGTTAATGGGACCAGCCGCTTATTCTAACCAAATCCTAAAGTACCGAAACAATTCCTATTATATATGCGTAATTATATTCGCCAATTTGGACCAAATTCTGCTTAATCGGACCAAAGAGCGTGTACAGTATGTAATATCCATGAAGAAACTCTCTTTCTGTGGCATCACTACCCAAAAATTCCAGAGTTTCTCCCCCAGCCCTCTACTGCCACCTACGGGTCTTTGTCTAACATTTACATTTACTACAAAAAATAAGCCACAAGTCGCCACTTAGCCACTGCAAAAGCGTGTAAGATCACACTGGATAAGTTTTTCAAACGTTGACTGGAATTTATTAAGAACATGTTTTTTACAGTATTATGCTTCGCATGCTGAGTGCATTGTGTTGTAGATCGTTTTTCAAAAACAGGTTTGCAAGTTTTTGAACAAAGTTTGTAAGTAACAGTAGTTCTTGTTTGTACGTTCACTATACGTGTAAATCGCACAATAATGGTTTAATAAACATTTAATATGTTACATAGCACGTCCCGTCTTGTAACATAGGGGTTCGTTTAATCGGACCAGCCGGTTATTAGGACCAAAACGATCATGTGCCGATGTGGTTCGATCAAGTATTTAAGCATAGAATTAGAAAAATTATTCCAACATTTCAATTAATTATGCACTGTAATAAGATAAAAACAAACATGAAATGCCACTACATGACCTTCTTTTCCCCCTTATCCAAACCCACTTTAAACTAAATTAACAGTGAGTGCACTAGACAGACAGACTGACCAATAGATCATGTTTTGAATGAGTTACATTTCATACTTAAGTGAAACAGTGATATGTTGATAAAGAATTTATTAATGCTGTTGATTTTTTTAAAATAATAAATCATGTCCTTCATAAACAAGCATGTTAAGTAACCCGTAACTGAGTTTTTATTGTACAGTACTGTGCAAAAATCCCAGGACACCTATACATTTACCACTGTTTAAGCAATGGTATAATGACAATATGTAATTATTACTCTGTCTTTTCAGGAAAGGAACCAGAAAACATTGAAACAGCTTCTTTAGACAATAGCAATAGCAACATCTGGCAGCTTCATCAATATGCCATGTTTACATTTTTATTAATAGCATTTAGCAGACAACGTTATCCAGAGCGACTTACAACTTACAATTCAAGCATTGGTAGGTTAAGGGCCCTTGTTTCAGGACCCAACTATGACAGCTTGGCAGAGGTGGGATTTGAACCCTTAGCCGCTAGGCTACTACAGTCCCGCAGTTCCATGTTAAACTTTTTACAGTGTAAAGAAGCTTGATTTTTTTTTGGGAAAGTTAGCAGCCATGGAACCACTTTTCTCGAAGGGGAACAGGGTGAAAAGGCTAAAATATGCTAGAGGTCACCATAAGCTCGGAATAACCATCAGTGCAAAAGAGTATTATGGAGTGATGAAGGTTGGGATTTTTGGTTCCAGTGGTCAGCAATATGTTACATGGACCCAAAATTTTTTAGCTTCATTACTCAATCCAATTTTTGTGACCTATAGGGTTTTCAGTTCTAGACTTTGTGCCTGTTTGTGCCCATTATAAAAACTGGAGGTTCATCTGGGAAAGCATTAATTATCGGGGAGCTTCATTCATTAACAAAACATATCATTTAAGCAGAGATCGTCCAATACCACTGTACCAGTTAAAGGTGTGATTAAACATTGCTCAACTGCCTTGGTTTAATAAATATACTGTAATCCTGATGAGCAGAATTGGTGTGAAATAATGAAGTTTATTATCTTGTTTATTATACAACATTTGTGTGTACTGTTGACCAGACGTTTAGTGGAGTTTAGTCCCAGCACTGTTACAAGTCTGTCCAGCAAGGTCCTTAAACACACAATGTAAAATTGTTTTAGGTATAAGTTGCTAAATACTGTACAGTAGAAGTCTATATATTGTACTCTACTCAGAAGAAGTCGTCCACGCAATCCGTGTTAAAAATCTCTGCAGAGATCAGCATTACATAATTACATTTGTTCACATCTTTATGAACTGTAAAGCAGTCAACTAAGTTCTGACACCTCACAAAACTCTAGTGGGTGATCTGAAAAAGTGCCATAATGTAGGTCACTCACCCCCTGCTGTGTCAGTCCATGGAAACGGGCCACCACAGGGCCACCATTAACTCCTAAATTATTAAAGACAAAACAACTCAGCAATAAATTCCCAATTCATTAAACATATTAGAATAGTACGTAAGCAATTCTATGAAATGAAATTTCAACATTCAACGCGTATATATATAGATAGATATATAGATAAATAGATAGAGAGAGAGAGAGAGAGAGAGAGAGAGAGAAGCACGGTGGCTCGGTGGGTAGCAAGGAGGTCACGGGTTCCATCCCAGGGTGGAGCAGTCTGGGTCCTTTCTGTGTGGTGTCTGCATGTCCTCCCCGTATCTTCGATTTCGGACTGCGATTTCCTCCCACAGTCCAAAGACATGTGTGTTAGGTTAATTGGTGTCTCTAAATTGGCATTGACCTGTGTGTGTGTCTTTGATGACAGGCAATGCGACACGTCGGTCAGAGTATTCCCTTGTATATACATGAAAGTAAAGAAAATCTTCCAGTTTTACACTTGCTTATCCAGGTCAGATTCTTGGAGGGGTTCTGAAGCTTAACCTGGAAATCATAGGGTAAGGGCAGGGGTACACCCTGTCCAGCACTAGATAACCTCAAGTTGCAAGCTCAAGTCTCCACCCCTAAAAACTGCCATTTTCAGCAGTATTCTGCCTCTCTCTCTCTCTCTCTCTCAAAAAAAAATAAAAATAATTTGAGTGAATTTTATTGACTTATTGACCACTGATTTCCCTTTACTGAAAACTTTACCATGTTGTTTAATGCTTGCGATTCTATTTTCTGTCAGCAGGTGTCTCAAAGGTTTGCTAATACTAGTTTTCTGGGTTTATGTACATAGGTACACCAAACAATTATAGGGACTATAATTTGGGAGAACCATCTAATCATCATACACTTGTGTAACTACAGCTGGATGACTCACCTTACTTTTATATGTCTTATGTCAGTCATTGCACACTTATAAAGACCCTATACCTGACGTTCTAAAAACTACCATCATTCCCAGTTCCTACAAGGCAAAGACTGGACAAAGGGGCTTCAGTTCTAAGAACTATGAAATTCCACAGTTGCAAAAGTGCTGCCTAATAAGACATATAAGACCTTGGCCGTTAAGGCAAACGGACGTTAATTGGGTGGACATTAAACGGGGAAATACCTGTAAAGGGACACTTGAAGACAGAGGAAGCCAAGTCTTCAATAACAACACGATGTGCTCTTTGAAATACTGTGATATTTATATACATGTACACTTGTGTATATACACTACCGTTCAAAAGTTTGGGGTCACTTAGAAATTTCCTTATTTTTGAAAGAAAAGCACAGTTTTT
>JAVSBV010041218.1:0-11251 GCA_033117975.1 Parotocinclus spilosoma
CCAGCCACTTATTGCTACTTGTCCCAACTTTTTTGGGATTTGTTGACACTGTAAAATTTTGAAGCAACATATTTTTCTTTAAAATGTTACATTTACTCAGATTAAACTTTTGTTCTGTCATCTGTTTTCTATTATAAAGCACTTTCTATTATAAAGAACTGCAACAATGAGCTATACATTGTGATGCGTAGACCAAGTAAAGACCAAAGCTTTAATTTGGAAATTAATAATCAAGGAATGGCAGCAAAGATGAGAGAATAAGGACAAACTGAGTCATATTTTATTCTTAAAACAAGGTTAAAATAAGATAATATAATTTTAAATATAATTACATGCATAAAATGGAAAGGTGAGGTGTGTCACTCAGCAGAAACAGTTGAACATGTGATATTGAGGCATAGTAGATACAGGCATGAAAAAAACTGTGGTTTAATCTTAGAGGATATTAATTTGTACAGCCTGAATGTAGTATTTATGAAATACAGGACTGGTAAGTAGGATATAAAACAGACTTGAATAGTACATTAAGAGTCTTGCCATTAACACCTGTACTCCAGTCCAGTAGTTTTAAGTAATAAACACTGGCACCAACATGGAGCAAATACACTAAAGTTTTTTGGCAACCTTCTGAAAAAAAAGGAATTCAATATGAAATTAGCATTGCAGCAGACAAAATCTTAGTACAGCGATCTTGCAATGCTAGCTAAGAGACAAATACAAATAGGGATAATTAAGGAACAATGGGCTTGCTTCCTGTCTAGTAAAAGGAAAAGCAGGAATGGTACAATGTAACTCGACACCAGAATAGCAATAGCTGAGAAATTTAAAAGAAATAATATTAAAAGGTTTGAGATGTACCTTGGTTCTTGTCCTTAATCAATTCCTGAAGGCTTGTCACAAACTGAAAATGTCATTTAACTAACACATTTTTTCCCAAAAGAATCATTTTTATTTAACTTGTTAAATTAAATTGTGACGAGATCTGGTCGAAATCAGAAACAGGTTCTTCTCGCAAAAAAAGATCTAAATCGACTTAATGCTTTATCTAAAAACTAAAGACAAACCTTAATTTAGCATTATTTTTTAATAGGATGAATATTGACCAATTTATGATTTTTTTTAACTTTGAAGTTGTGCATACCATCAATCTATAGGCTCTTTGGAAGAAATTGATTTATTCAGCATGCATAACTTTGTTATATTTAAATATATACCGTCAGGTATTGATGTGCTTTTCATCAATCGTGGGCCTTTTCTGAATGGAGTTCAGAATTTAGTCAGAATATTAATAAAATTTTGGAGGAAGTGAAAGTTAAAAAGTCTTTTTTAATCATTAAATGAAGGGGGCACTTAACTCATACTTTACTATATCAGGCATAGGTGCTTGAGCTGTTTCCGGTTGATGTTTAACCTGTTTTTTTTAATGTTTTTTTTTTTTTTTTATTATTAACCATGTTTTTACATTGTGTTTTTTACTGATTTTTTTTTTTTTGCCTCAACTATGCCGCTTTTGATAGAGCCTCTCACAATTAAATAATGTAATCTGTTTCAGATCCCAAGAAAATCCACAATGTATAAGGCATTATATGTATTAATGGAGTTGTATTCTACAGGTTCTTACTGATTTACCAAGGTTTATTCTTACAAATCCATCATAAGTTAAATGTTAACATTTAGTTAACATTTAACTTATATTAACTGAGGAGTTCATTTGGAGGAGTGTTTGGTTGACTGTATTGTATAATAGTGGAGACATGGTAATTACATTAATGTTTGAACACATCAACCTACAGTTGGCCAAAATAATTAACTGTTTTGTAAAATGGTTTAAGTTAATATCAATTGAATAGGTGGTTGAAATTATATAAAACACTGGCATGTGTTTTAAAAAAATCAGTCATGAGACAGTTAACATACACTGCATACACATGGAAAATAAGACCCAGCTGATGTTTTCATAATGTATGTCTTATGCAAACATTACCACCGAACATCCATGGGTAAAAAGCATTTTTAAACAAGTCATGTACTATTACAGGGCAGAGAAACTGAGCTGTCAAGATGCTTTGAATTAGTTCTTCAAGCAGGCAAATTGCTGGCATATCTCCAGGAATGTAAAGCAGATCAGTCTGGGGTTAGTCTAGGGGGTCAGTCTAGGGGTTCAAAATCTAGGTTCCTTCAAATTGTGAGCTAACACTCATGGTGAGATGTACTGCAGCTATGCTGAGATGAAAGTGACATTCTCTACAACAGGACGGATAATACGAAATGTTCTTGCTAGTGGCTACATACCTTGCATGTAACACAGTGGCAGTACAGTTCAGTTAGCTGGCTAAAGTTATTGGTTCAGTAGTATAGTACTATACCACTGAACACAGGCTGATGTATTGTTGAATTTATTTATGAAAGGTACAACATTTGCAGTTTGGATTCAAATAAGGAGCTACATAAGAATTTAAATTGAACTGATAGTGAATGTCAAGGAGCAATGTTTACTGGAGCAAACATAAATTTTAAATGTCAGTTCTTTAATCCATTTACTTAATCTTTTGTAACCAATTCAACCTGTTCAGGATAGGGATGTGTATCTATAGCCTATCCCAGCAACACACTGAGTGCAAGGCTTGAGTACATCATGAAAAGTAAACCGGTTATTCACCCGCCTCATTTGCACCATGGGGCATTTTAGATTGCCCAATCCACTTACCATCATGTTTTGGGAGGGGAAGAAACCGAACAAGCAATCCAAATCAGACAAGGGTAAAGCACTACTGTAAACTTAATTTAGCATATCCTCACAGGCACTCTGTTGCATTAAATAAAAGGCCTTGCAAAACATTTGGGAGAGCTAGTTCACACAGGCTGTTTTAGTCCAATCCTAGCCAATCTCTCATACAGCTACTATTTTAGATAGCTAAATAAAACCAGTTAAAATATTATCTATTTCTTATGTAGAAATCTATAATATAATTTTAAAAAAACTTTGTTGTTATCAATAGATTTCATGCATTTTGGTTTAAAGTTTAAAGTGCAGTATTTGGGTATTTTATCCTTCTACATTTCAGGCACCAGTTTGGTAATAAGATATCACGGACTTCCCATAGTTGTCAAGAAATGTCTCAGTAAATTGTATTAAAAGCACTTTAAAACATCTGATCACATTAAAATCAAGCTCTTCAGCTAGTAATCCTCAGTGGGGAACCTTCAGGGCCTTCTACGCCTTCAGAGAAGGCCTAAAAGAATTCTGAACCAAAAAATAGTAAAATATTAAATAAAAATTATATATATATATATATTTTTTTATTTCTATCTTATTTAATTAAATACAATACATTTAATACATTTTCTCTCATCTATGTTCTAAAGTTAAGTTTACTGTCAAGTTCACATCAGCAATTAAAGGGTTACTTTCGTAAAAACATGTTATCCAATCAGAATCGTCGTCTCTATCAAGGCCCATCTCTATCAAGGTCCTAATTGGTTAGGACATCACGAATCCCGCGGAAGGCCAAGCTATGTGTTTTGGTTTGGAAAGTGAGGGGCAAATTGACCAATCACGGTTTGATTTCAAGTGGGCGGGACAAAAAAAAAAGATTGTAGGCCTTCGCAAAGTCCTAACAGAGTGGTTGATTCTCAACCGCTCTCACCACTCTGCCGCCATTCACCTGTGTCTCAGAGTTAAATCTGTGCAGAGTAGGGAGAGCGGTTGAAAGATAGAGATGAATGGTATGACATTGCGGCTAGCTTGATAGCATCGCCTTTTTCAATGTGGCCTTTCACAGAAAAAGTTCAAATAATAAAAACCGGAAGACCAAATCCAGAACTAGAATTTAAAGAGGTGAAGGCCCAGCTGTAGTGCTCACGGTTCGCCACTGGCCCTCACTAACCTACAATCACATTGCTATCAATAAGGCAGGTTGTACCAGATCACATTCTTCACATTGCATCCAGTTGTTAATTCATAAAATCATCAGTTAATAAAAAAAACACATAATTTTTTTGTTGAGCTGAAATGTAGCTCTGGAGGCCTCCCCATTTCTCTTGAGATTCTTTGAACTGTTTCTGCATATTGACTGGGATCCACTGGCATATCAGAGTACAAACCAAGATATGAGGAGGATATAACCCCCTTTAGAGGATTTTTGTGGGCACAGATCTGGGGGAAAATGTATATATATATGTATATATATATATATGAGAGAGATACAGCGAGAGAGAGAGTGAGAAAGAGAAAGCTCCCAAAAGCACAGAGGCCTCCATAATTCTTAAATGAATTTATATTAATTGGAACAAATAGGACTATTCCTAGAGCTGGAGGAGCAGGGCCTTGACAAAAGGGGTTACGAAGAACCCAGTGGCCAGTCTACCTGAGCTCCAAGTATCCTGTGTGCAAATGGGAGAAACGTCCAGAACATCAACATTTACTACAGCACTCAAGCAATCTGGGCTTTAAGGATGAGTGGTCAGATGAAAGCCTGTCCTCATAAAAGACATGAATTACGTAGGGTTTGCAAAAAAAACACCTAAAGAACTACCAGACTGCGAGAAACAAAATTATCTGGTCTGATGAAAACAAGATTGAACTTTTTGGGCTAAATTGTGTTAACTGAATGACGTTATTTCATTCATATATGAGGTCCATGGCAATTACAGTAGTTCAAAGGGTCAATTACGTAGTTCTTACTGTCCCTGAGGGTAAGGGACAGTATGTTGGAGCATGCAGTTAGTGGTGTCAACACAGGTTTTGTTTTTACCACAAGGCCACAACATAAAATGAGCAAAAAGTGAAAGGGTCAGAAGACTTTATAAATGTATTATATGTACATCTAACACCCACATCAAACACCCACTTTAACAAGATGCTTAGTAATATGATTTGTAAGATCGTTCATGACAGTCATCTCTATTTTTAGCAGTGTGAGTGCAAACCCAGTGGGATATCACCTTAACCAGGTGAAAAAGTGGGTAGTGATTGCCAGCATTGCCAATGACATTTTAGAGAAGGTGGGGAAGTAATTGCCTATAATACATTTTAAAGTAGTAGATAGTAGCAAACTTATGAAAAATTATGTAACATGGCTTACCGACCTTAAAAAGTGCCAGAAATAAATACCTATGTGGGTAGTTTATTATATGTTATAATAAACTATAATGTACTAATATAATAAACTAATATGTTATAGCAAAATTTGTGAACCCCCTAAATTGTTTATATTTTTGAGTATGACCTAAACCTTCTACTGAATAATGGTTAAAGAGACTAAAATTAAGGTTTTAAAATAAACAAGGCAAATTATGAATTTTGACTTCTGAACTTAAACCCATAAACTTGTTGTGAAAGACATTCCTGTAAGCAAGTCATGCACAAGGCAGCCATACCACATACTGAAGCCAAATGTTTACATAGATTTGCAACTCACATATACACTGCTCACAAAACTTAGTTTTCATACATAAATAATAACACTTGCTCATGTGACCAATTTTTGCTTTTTCTATTGATACATCACATGTTCTGCAACCTACTGACTTTAAACAATAAGATGCTGTTGATCATTTCATCTCCCAACAAGCTTTTAAGGTCCTGTAAGTATTATCATACCTCTTTTCCATCTCTGTACCAGACCCCCTTACAGTCAGCACTGCTAAGCTTGCAAACCAGCTCAGCTGACTCTCCGACAATAGCCCTGCAGTCTTCCAAGCCAGCAGAGAAGTGAACACCGGGATCTGCAGGTCATTTGTCAACAATGTTATTATCTGTGCACTTAGCAGTAGTATATTAATACCTCTTAACTAAGTATTGTAATAAAACATAAAAATAGTTGTTTGTGATCAATACCATGTATTTTGAAATGAAAAATACATGTTTAAATATAAAGTAGTACACTAAATTAATTTGTTAATTAAAATACATTCAAACTGATTCTAAAACAGGCAAGCTATCAGTCATCACTTAAGACAATAAAGACACTAAAGACAGTTGAATCCTTGTCTTTATTAGGCTGGTGTGTTCTTCTTATTGTTTCCCATCAATTATTTCTTCATGGAAATATGGATGATATTAAAGTGCTTACTCTATGTATCCTCTGTATGTTGTGTTCAGAATATACTGATAATTGTTATTAACATCTTCCTTACCAATTTATGGTAAAAAAACAACCTTTGGGCCTTGATGGTCAATTCAGCTTCATTGTAGTTGCATGTTCGTCCTTGCTTCTGCCATCAACCAAGCTGAGGTACTCTGTAGTGTTGTTTTTTCCCTTAATGCCCTTACTGTGTCTTTAAATCTCCACTGTTATCTTCTCATCCTTACTGCATGAATGAACCATGGAATATTCTATTCCATGCCTCATTATATCTTAAATAAAATAAACTTAGCCAAGCATTGTAAAAACAACACACTTATGTTAACACACAAACAGTTATCAGCATATCAGTATAAGCTTTTGGTTTTATCCAACAGCCCAGCAGAGACCCAAACCAATAATCTAGTACCTGCAAAGCAGTAGAAAAGTCATTTTTGACCCAAATGACTTCTTTGTAAAAATATATTGCCTCCATGCATCTCTTACCAGTAACTGTCTCTGGAAGCACGGAGCTTTGTCTTGTCTGTTTTCCAGCTTCACCTGACTTATCTGGTGTACTTTGGGTGCCTGCATCATGTGGTACCCCCTCACTGCCCCTGGAGCCCGGTTCAGATGGACTACCTTGCTGGTTTTCCCCTGGGTTTCCATGTAGGTTTCCATGAGGGTTATCACCTGGGTTTCCATGTAGGTTTTCATGAGGGTTATCACCTGGGTTTCCATGTGGGTTTCCATGAGGGTTATGACCTGGGTTTCCATGTGGGTTTCCATGAGGGTTATGACCTGGGTTTCCATGTAGGTTTCCATGAGGGTTATGACCTGGGTTTCCATGTGGGTTTCCATGAGGGTTATCACCTGGGTTTCCATGTAGGTTTCCATGAGGGTTATCACCTGGGTTTGAAAATAAGTTTCCATAAAGTTTATCACCTGGGTTTCCATGTGGGTTATCACCTGGATTCGCATGTGGGTTTCCATGTGGTTTATCATTTGGGTTTCCATGTGGGTTGTTGTGTGATTTGCCATGTAGGCTGCCATTCTGGTTGTTTACACCTTTAATATTTTATTTAACCAATTGATGAAGATAATTTACAAGATATTGCAGAGAAGATTATAAGAACAACACAAAAACAAACAACATTTAGAAGAACTAGGACAACAACACAAATGCAGACATAAATACAGACAAATATCACATTCATATAGAAATGTATAGATTCTAAACAAAATCTTTGCCCTCTCAAATGTACACAGGGTTTCTTTTTGAAAGGTGCAAGACTTTACTAAGGTGGTACCTGGCAGGCATATTGGAAAAATATATCCTTCAATAATTACTGATAACTAACATCCTTTAAACAAGAATCACTTGGGCGCACATACTACCACAAAACAAACAAGCATATGCACTGGAACGAGACAGTTGAGCACTGACAAAGAATTGTTGACATTCATAACACAGGGGACAGTGTTTTAAGATATGACATTTTTTACTAGAAAAACAACCATGTACACATAAAAGACACCATGAAACGCAAGACTGCTGATATGTGTAGTTTTGTGGTTGATGCAATATTCATTGTCCATTAATATATTAGAGGATTTATATATCATAAAAATTACATAAATATGAAGTGGATTATTAAAAAGTTGAAATAGCATTTGTTAGGCACTGTTTAGGAATTAAGTACAAATATTTAAAAGTCATTTTTAAAATATGTGTAGTTAATTAAAAGTGATTAATATGCAAATTTTAGTACATAGTACATAGTAATTTGGTTGGAGATTGTGTTAATAATTGCAGACTTTAGTTCAGATCTAATGGATTAGGTTTAAGTTAATGTTTAAGATAAACTCTTACCAATAACTGTGTCTGGCAGCATTGGCTCTTTCCTCACACATGCCTTCTTCTCAGTCTGTTCTGGCTGTTCCTCAGTGTTTTCTGGCTGCCTGGTTTGTTTAGCTGGGACAGTCTCAGGTATATTTGGTTTTCCTACCGTAAGTATTAGTGCAAATAGCAAAACATTTTTACATGTTGGCCTATAGTCACGTAAAACAGTTTTGGTCTTTCTCAGTAATGTGAATAATGTATGTGCTGTAAACGTAGAGCCAGATAACATGTGCAGTAGCAGCAAAGACAACATAAGTTATCACAAACACAGATCACACAACAATAGAAATAACAGTAATTTAAACATAATGGCATTATAATTGGATAGAGACGTTTTATTTCTAATATTCTTCCATTTTCTTGATTATTTAATAGATGACCCAGCTTGTTGAATCGGGTAGAAATTTTATTTGGATTGGGTTAGATACTCGATTCTGCTTAAGGTGTATACATAAATTATTTAGATTTAGATTTTTAACATAGTTTATAATGTGTATGCAAAAGTATAATCCATCCTAGATTTTCTGTTGTTTATTTTTGGTCTGCTGCATTACCAGTGTCCAATAAAAAGATATAGCTCAGCTGTAGATCAGTAGACTAGGTTATATTCTAGATTTCTAAAATACTAAAAGTTAAAGTTTTCATGACACTGAATGCCCACTTTAGTACAGATATCTGTCATTTTACGATTGAAGCTTTCTTGTGTGAAAATTAGACACGTGACCCCAAAATGCAGTATAAAATCAGATGAATTAGTTTCAGTGTAAATCCACTTTAAATGAGGCATGGTCATGATTCTAGACTAGTAATGGTCAGTATTTAAAAATCTGCTAAACATTGTGGGGTTTTCTAATGTTGAACAGTGAAACAAATTTTGAAGGAACTGGATCAAATGTTTCAAATTTTTCAAATTTCTCCTATTACTAGGAATCATGTTTAATAAGTTACTACAATGACATGTATGTTAAGTTAATAGGAACTGTGAGAAGAACACTTCACAAGAACTATGACAAGATGATTAGAGAATCACATAATTCCTAATATTGCTCCAATGTACTCCTAGGAGAACAGACAAGTCTTGTCAAATATTGATTTTTACTAATCACTTATACTTATAGATATTAAACTTCTGATTTCCTTATTTCAGATTCTTGTGTTCAAGACCTTTGCACAGCAATGCACTCACTGCACCACAACTGCAAATTGAAACCAATTAAAAATGATAATAATTAATTTAGCAGATGCTCTTATCCAGAGTGACTTACAACTCCTACAGTCTTACAATTTAAGCAATTGTGATTTTGAGGGCCTTGTTTAGGGACCCAACTGTGGCAGATTGGCAGAGGGGGGATTTAAACATTGGACCTTCTGGTCCATTGTCCAGTGTCTCACACACAGTGTTTTATTTCAGACATTCTTCACAAAAATAATAACTGCACCATTCTTAAGTTTAATGTGAAAGTATTTCTAAAGTAAAGTTAAAGAGTAACTTTAATCTTGAAATTTCTCAGGAAATAATCTTAAACTTGAAATTTGATGCAGTGATTGGTTCTTGTTGGGGGGGTGGGGCGGTGGGTGGAAATGACGTCATCCCAGAATCAGCTTTGCGGCACTGACAGGTGTCGTAAATTAGCTCTTAGACTGACAAGAATTACTCCTACACTTCGCTTAAAGTGAGACTGAGACGCTTAATAAATTATTTTTAGTCTCAGCTTTTAACTAAGAATAATTTTAGGCTTAAGTTCATTCTAAGCAGCATTCTTAGGAGAAATTTTAAGAAGTTTGATAAATACAGGCCCAGGTCTTTGTGGTGTATCCTATTGAATATAAGTTTGAGTTGCAAATCATTGTATTCTGTTTTCATACATGTTTTACACAACATCTGAACTTCATTGGAATTTGGGTTGTATTTCCATTAAATCATACTGAATTACAGTTAACACACGTATTTGGACTGTGGGAGGTAACCGGAGTAACCCCACATGGAAGCAGGACATGCAGACTCCACACAAAACTGACACTGAGCATTCTCTGGAGATTAAACCCAAAACCTTTTCACTGTGAGGTACTACCCACTGAGCCACCATGCTGGGGAAAAAATCAGGCATTATATTTTGTGGCTTGCTGTTATGGAGGTTTCCTTGGTCAAACACTTTCAAAATGTTTCTGTTCGTAGAGGGAACACTTGATAGCAGATTTTGATAGTAGATTTTTTAATTTATTGGGGTTCCATAAATTTTGGAGTTGACTATATCTAGCTCATAATATGGATTACTGGGAAGTTAATTAAAATTAAAAAAATCTTAAATGTTTTATTATATAACATTACATTGTGAACTAATATTTAGCCAGTATGAGTTGTAATTGTATCGTAGGTACACTTCACCTGTGGGGGACAGAATCTAAAATAAAAATCCAGAAAATCACATTGTATGACTTTTAAATAATTAACGTTAGGGTTCCTACCTTCCCTCGGATCGTTCGGCCGTCCGGTCGCCATTACAGAACTATCGGTGAGGCGGCGTTTATATCCACTGTCTTATTATGTCCCGATCCTGAACAGCTGAGCCATGACCTATAAAGGTGTGGTGTTAGGCGGTGTTCGGGGCCGGGTCATTGTGGTTCTACCGGGGTTCCATCTACGTCCAGTGTGCGCGATTGACCAATGGCGCCCGTGCGCCCTACCGTGTGCCCTAGAGATAGCTGGTAAGATCCAAGGGCATTTAGAGCCGGAGGATCGGTGCGGGCGGGTAACCCCCGGAGGTATTTATTTATGTAGGGGCACTTGAGGGTTTTCCCCTTTCTGCACTCGCACGCTCCTCGCTCAATCCGCGGTCACACTCATTCGGTCCTCGCGACCTACTTAGCCTCGCTTCAGCCGGGTGTTGGCTCTGAATAAGACACTCCCGGTCTGACTTCTTTGTTTTTGAGCTTGCGCTCGCCCTCTTGCGCTTGGGGGCGTCTCGCGATCTCTACGCGTCGGCGATCCCCGCGTATTTAGTTTATTTTTGCGCGTTGGCGCTTTGTGCCTTTTGTGTGTGGTGCACACTCGCGCTATAATGGCGCTTATGGGCTTGTATGTGCGCCCTTCTGGCGCTACGGCCCCTTCTGCCTTTTCTCTTTGTCCCTCGCGCTCCATGCGCGTCAGAGCTCACACTCACCCTCTGGCGCTTCGGCACCCTTTTCCACTCAATACGGCAGCAACTCGGTCTTTGTGTCAAAGGGACACTGTCCGGTGCTCTTGCGCTCTATTGAGTCAGACTCTAGTCGTGGCTGGCTCGAG
>JAVSBV010041239.1:0-11251 GCA_033117975.1 Parotocinclus spilosoma
AAGAAAAAGAAGAAGAAGAAGAAGAAGAAGAAGAAGAAGAAGAAGAAGAAGAAGACGAAGACGAAGACGAAGAAGAAGAAAAAGAAGAAGAAGAAGAAAAAGAAGAAGAAGAAGAAGAAGTTCCCAAATAGTGGCCTAGAGGATTACAATCCAGGGCCACCGAGCACCACTCATTTTGTTCTTTATCATTATTTTCTTTGCTTGTTTGAGTGATACAGTGAACAGAGATTAATCTGCTCATCATGACTCACGGTTTCAGCGTGAGCAATAACGCATCATGGGAGAATACCCCTGCTGTGGAGCTGTCTCGTTTTAGCTCTGTGGTTAATGTTGCTTAACTATGGAATTGTGTCTACATGCCCTTTTTGTACATGGTTGGTTAGATTATGTTTTTTTCTTTTCTTAGTAGATGCAGTAGTGCAGAAAAATTAATGAAATATGAAATGGAATTGATATGACAAAATGCAAACACACACACACACACACACACACACACACACACACACGTGTTATGAATTATTAATAAAAAAAATAAAATAACCTTCTGGTTTGCAATCCAAAATGATGGCCTCCTGGAACTGTCGTTTCCAGCATGTAGTTCTTAGCCATCCATGTAACCAAATGTAGCCATATCCATGTAAATTACAAAAAAGGAAGAAAACATGAAAGGAAAAAAAAGTGACACAAAGGGGTACAAAAGAACTAAAAGTAAAAAAATAAGGAAGAAATAATTAATTAATAAATAATGCAAAACAAAAGGATTAAAGAGAAAAAGAAAGAGGAAGAACAAATTAACAAAAAATTATGAAAATGAAATAAAGATTTTGTATGCTGATGCAATAAACAACCAACTTAATATAAAAATAATAAAATATATATATATTTATGTCATTAAAAATCAACAAATCAAAACAAAGAAAAAAAAAAGAAAGAAAGATTTTTTTCAGAACAAATTATGGATAAAAAAGGAAGTATGAAAGAATGAATGAATGAATAAAGGAAGGAAAACAAAATTATTAGCAATAAAGAAATAAATAAAAGAAAGAAGTAAACGAAATATATTTAATAGAAATAAACAAAGAAAAAAGGAAAAAAGTAAGAAAGATGGGACAAAAGGGAAAGAATCAAAAAAAAAAGAATGAAAATGAAATACAGATTTTGTATGTCATTAAAAATTAACAGACCAAAACCAAAGTAAACAAAAAGAATTGTGGAACAAATGAATAAAAACTTTCCGTATTCTGTATTTTGATATATATTATAATGAATATTGTCCTATATATTATACGAATATATTATGATTATTATTATTTGTACCAAAAGTAAACAAAATCACTGTTAAGCGTTGGCGTGTTTCAGTTCCTCTAAAGGTGAAACAAGTAACCTGACAGATCATGTGAATGTTTGGAACCCACAAAAACGTCAACGCTTCCTAAAACAAAAATGTCAAAAACCTAAAATAAAGACACCAAAACAGATACTGCGTCATGGGAAAGATGACGCCTCAATAAGGCAGAAAGTAAGGAGAAAACAGAAAGACGGGACAAGTTCAGTCTGGTCCTGGAAACCCATTCTTTCCTCCCTTTTTGGTCGTTCCACCCCCTTTCAATCCCCTACAAAAGAAATGTGCCACCCCATCCCACCACCTTCAGCCTGAGCACCGTTACCCTACTGAACACAGAAGCAACAAGAGCTCCCAAAAGAAAAGGACAACAAGTAAAAGGTATGCACTTTTATTCCCTGCAACCTTGTTTGAGTGTAAATCTGCTTCTTTCATAGAAATAGTAATCATTTGAATTATTAATTCAATTTCTTATATGAATTGAGTTGAATGGAAGTAAGGACGCATTTCAGGGTGTAACACCAAGGGTGTTTCTTCAATGTTTGTGCCTTTAGGGAGAGAAAATAGCGTTCATATTTGGACTATTTTATCTGGCTTAACTCAATTAATTTGAACCTAGAGCGCATATTAGAGAAAACACAAATTATATTCAAGCCGATTTATTTCTAGGAAAAAATCCCGACACTAAGTGTGGTTACATTAACGCTAAATGCTGATTATATCACAAAACTTGATTTTAATCTTTTAAGAACTTTAGAATGTATTACCCTTTAACTTTATATGTTTAAACTTTAAAAAGGCACAGTTTATCATAAGGATTCATAAGCAATCCGGGTAGGATGCAGCCCTGGGTGTGTCCCTCCTACCTGGAGATGGCCGGGAAAATATTTGCTGTACCTTGCATTTAAAAAAACGCGTTTATTGAATATGCATGGAAATAAGTGACCACGACCTTGAAATGAACCGAATAAAACGTTACAACGTTTATATATATAACGTTTATCAAAATATGACTTGTTCATGAATATGTAATAATTATTCAAGTTTGTTTTCTCACGACGTCCTGGTTGACTACTTCATTAGCGAAAGCATCAGAACTAACCGATAAAGAAACCAGAAGACTAGTTTAAGAGGTTAAGTTTGTATTTCCCACCAGCTCCATATTGATCCGTCTCTAAATAATGGCAGCTTCTGCGATACGAATCTCTGTTTTGTACAGAAACAGAACAACAGCAGGTCTTGTGGCGCTTCGCGGTGTTCCGTGTTAGTCATTCCCAGACCTGTTGAGCAAATTGGCGCAAACAGCAGCACTAATGACCGTTAGTCACTTAGTTTGCGGTCACACACACCACCTCTCTTCTGACACAATCCTTCAGAAGTGTCCACAAGCCAAGGATTTCATGTGCATGAGCGTGTCCGTCCTGACGAAACTGCTCCTTAGATCCTTCGGGTGGTGAAATAACGTGATGAATGGATGATTTTAGCCAAACCCTTCGTATTACCCAAATCCAGAGACACAGAGGATTGATGCAGGGGGAGGTAGAGCTTTAGGTGAGCCGAGCTGGCTGTGGTACGACGAGTCAGATTGAGGATGACGATGAGGGAACCTGTCAGAACTTGAATCCCAGCCAAAGCCCTGCTTAACTGAAACTTTGTTCTAAACAAACAGCAGCTGCCGATGATCTGATTCCTGCATTGGCTTTTCCTGGGAGGGGTGAGGCCTTGTGGTTTTGGGTAATAAGACAAGTGCCTGCAGGCAGAAGTTCATCTTGTTTGTGAGATTTAGATTGTTCACTCCTGCTGGGAGCCAGTTACAAAAACTGAAGTTACACAATCATTTTAAGTAGAGCCAATAGTAATTATAAAGTAGTACAGAACAAAGTAGGAAAATAAACAAGGGCAACAAACTACAGGGGTCTTTTTTATTTAAAAAAAAACCCAATACGTGTCTTCAGTTTAGAGAAGGCTTTTGGATGGTTTGCTTTTACTCTATGTTTTATTATTTTTTAAATCAATATTATTAAATTAAAACAATATGATAATAAATAGCAATTCTTGGTAAGCCAAGTAAAGTGATTACATAAGAAGGAGCAAAAATAACAAAACATAAATAAATAAATAAATAAAGAACAACAAATTACAGGGAATATTGTATTAACTATAAAATAGATAAAGACAAATCAAGAAAAGAAGGACATTAAAGGAACACAAATTAGAATAGCAATTCAAGATTTAACAAGACAGGAAAGGAAAAAAACAGAAAAAATAAAAGGACAAAGTTAATGTTAAGGTTGATGTGTGTCAAAAGAAAAGCAAAAACTTAAAGAAATAGATAGAAAAGTGTTAAAGTGTGTGTGGGGGGGGAGGCGGGGTTGTATTGATCATGTATTAAAAAAAAAAAAAAAAAAAGAAAAGAAAAAGTGGTGACGGTGGTGAAGGTGAACGTGCCTGGTCCGCCGAGCAGAGCGTGGGTGTGACAAAATGGAGAGGAGAGAGACAAATATTTAAAGGACCGTTTTGTTTTTTAATTGTCATTTTAGTTGCCCTTATCCAGAGCGATAGTAATTTATGGTTAAGTGTGGGTGGTTTTATTAAAACTCCAGACTTTCTGCTCCATAACCCCATAAAGGAGAGAAAGAAAGGACAAAAATGAAACAAAAACGAGGAAAAAAGGTAAAATATTGAAGTAAAAGGTGAAAAGAAAGTGTTTTTAAGTGTTAGTTATTGTTTTACAGGATGGGCTCGTCAGGAATCCAGATCGTATGTGTGGGTCTGTCCCTTTTGGGCCTGATCGCCGCCATCGTGGCCTGCATCCTTCCCAGCTGGAAGGTCTCGTCTTTCACGGGTCAGAACATCATCACTGCTCAGGTACAAACTCGGTCTGCTTTAAATACAACTACAAGACTGTAAGAAACCATAATTCACAACAAAAGACATGCAGCATGTTTGTGAGGAGATGGTGGGAGAACAGACTGAGGTCGGGCACGTCCATACATGTCTTAAGAACACAGTGTTCTCAAGAACACAGAGCAATCAGCATTCCAGCGTAGTTCAGGGTTTCAGGATTTCAACTCCTGATTATACTATAAAGAGAGGCTTTATCATTTAAATTCAAAGTAATGACATCATTTAAAGGGCATATTAATGTAAAGTTCCCCAATAAATGGTGATCTTATCCTAAATCGCTGCGTAAACATCGTAAAACCCTCACCGTGTTCAAAGAACGCAAGAAACTGCGTAAGTGAATCAGGTGGAAACGATTCCGTCAAATCAAGTGAATCGGTTCATTGTTATAAAGCGTCATGTGTATCAGGTGAATTAAATGTTTGGTTGGTTCGTTAAACTCCGTCGTACAGGTCATTCTGATAAATCAGGTGTTTACATTAAGTTAATTATATTGATTGTTCAGAAAGCAACTCTGATTTGTTCAAAGTCGGATTGAAATTTCCCCACAAGAAGTAACGTAATTAACGGATTAATCCGTTCTCGAGTTTTATATATTTATTTTATATATTTGTTAAACATAAATGATGCAAATGAACATAATACGACGCATACAATCATTAAATACAAGAAATGTGAACTATTAAGACATGAAACAAGTGAAAGTGAACAAACACTGATCGGATGTAATTAAACTAAGTTTGTTTGTTAATGATGATTCGGGTAAATCAGGTTCATTTTAATTAACCATTAATTTGCTCTGCTATTTTTGTTGAATCAAAATTAAGTTTGTGTGTGTTTGTACAGGTCCAGCAGGAGGGCCTGTGGATGGAGTGTGTGACGCAGAGTACAGGTCAGCAGCAGTGCAAGGCCTATGAGTCACTGCTGATCCTGGACTCTGGCCTACAGGCGGCTCGGGCCATGACCATCATCTGTTGCATGGTGACGGTCCTGTCTGTGCTGGCACTGTTTGCTGGCGCCTCCTTCACCACGTGCGTAGACAACGAGGACGCCAAGCCCAAGATATGCCTGGCGTCGGGCATCGGCCTGATTATAGCCGCCATCCTGCTCATTATTCCCGTCAGCTGGTCGGCCAGCAACACTGTGAGAGACTTCAACAACCCACTGGTAAACCCCTCAAGCCGCAGGGAGCTGGGCCCGTGTATCTTCATCGGCTGGGCTGGTGGAGTGCTCCTCCTGTTGGCCGGAGGACTGCTCTGTTGCTTCAGTCGCCCGCGGTCCGGTGGTTCCGGAGGAACTGCCAAGTATTACAGCAACAACCCCTCCGCTCCTACAAAAAACTACGTCTAGGGTTTCAGGGGTGTTTGAGAATCTGTGATTTGTAAATAATACAAGAAAGAAACAACAATAATGCGAAGTTACACCAGTAGAGTAGAGGAAGCCACAAAAATGGGTGAAAAAGGCTAATAGTTATATTATCTACGTTTTATCGGTTTGATGGACCGCTTGTAATTTGCAGTTTTAAAGGTGCAGTTTGTTTTTCTAGACCCGTATACAGTTGTATACCTCTAGATACTTTAGAATTAGAAAAACGGCTATATAATGTACATTTTATTGAATAATATCATTCCTTGTTTCAAGTATCAGTTGTTTCAAATGTTTTAAATGATTTTTTAGGCCTCAAAAACCTCTACACCAGCTGTTCAGAACAAGTTTATCAATCTAAAATACCAACCAAAAGGCAATCGTGGATTTAACATAACATGGTCAGAATGTCATTGCAATTCACAATCAAGGCAGCAGAGGGCGATAACGATTAATACAGAGTGGCCTACCTTTTCATAAACCCACAATGTTTCTGGCGCGCCGTTCCACCCAATTTGGGGCATAGAGCGCTTTGGACACAACATTTTGGTCAACATTTCAAGTCTCAACATTTCAACCGTTTTTTAATAAGCTCCAAAACAACCGTCTGTGTATATCATTGTAAGAATGCAGAGCTGGCCAGAGATTTAATGTACAAAAGCTTCTTAGATACGAGTGATATTACTAATACCTTCTTCAGCCATGCATGTACCATGTTGCTTTGTAAAACAATCAAATGTTAAAATGTGCCTGCTTTAAAGAATTGGCCTCATTTTATATTTGTAATAAAAAAATAATTCTTCAAATTGTGTGAATGAGTCTTGATTGTTGTTGAGTTTGATGAGAACGTTGCGGTTAGCTGGTTCTAAATGAAGTTTGCTTATGTCTGAAACACGAATACGAAGGAAAACAAACCGAGATGAACATAGGGTGTCCCAAATGGCATTAATGTGGTGGTGCGATGCACTACCCTTCCAGATGGTTTGATAAGCTGGTGCTTATTTAATGAGAACCTTGGAAGCTGACATTTTGTTGTGAGCAATCCTTCCCCACTTTACGACCCCCCTGTGTGCAAAAAAGCATTTTCAAGGAATGAAGACAATCATGTTTTAAACATCAACCACATTTATTTCGAAAGTTTTAAGACATATATTAGAAATAACAGCACACAAAGTCCATCAAAAGCATCATTTGGTTTGTAAAAAGCCATTCTGTCTTTTCTTTCGCTCAATTTTTACACTCATCTAGACACTAAAAGTACTTGTATATTCATTTCTTCGCCTCCATCCAGCCCATCTGCTTAGCTTCAGCTCTTGCTCTCGAGCTCACTCACTCGCTTGGCCAGCTCCTCGATCATCTCCTTTAGCTCCTTCACCTCGTTCTGCAGAGACTGCACATCCTAAAAGAAGAAGAGGGGAAGGAAGCAACAAAAATGTCATTGAGTCATTAATTAAACTTCTCTAATATATGTGAAATAAATCTGACATCTGCGAATGTGTGTTCAGGTGGATTGTAGTGAGATGTGTGTATACCTCTTCGTTGCCATTTCGTTGTCCGCTGGAGGCTGATGTAGTGGACATGAGGCTCTTGATGACTTTAAACTCCTTGTTTTTGGTGGTGGCGACAAAGCCGTCCTTAAGTGAGATCAAAATTGGTTCTCCTTCTTTACCCGCGAACCATTCGTCAGCCTCAACCGACGGCTCTGGACCGACTGTGTCAGGGTACAGGTCCTCCTGGAACAAGTCAGACTGACACCAAACAGAAAAGGAAGAGAGTGAACAAGCTGAAGCAAGCAGGGAAAGAATCTTAGGTCGTTTCACACTTTAGCAGTAGGTTTTTGTGCATTGTATCGGTTCTGATATCAATATCAATACGTATATATTTCAATAGGTGCAAAAAAATGTGTTAAATGTTTGCGTTAGCTTGATGTAAAAAGATTCCTTTCCTTGTGGATCACGTACATCATTTCAACAATAAAAATAATTCATGATCAGTAATAACTGAGAGATGTTTAGTTTTCCTAGGTCATTGTTTAAGTTCATTAAGCTGCTGTTAAGCTTTGTTTACCTTAAGCATTTTAGGAGAGGGCAGTTGGTCAAACCCGGTACACTGCTAAAGCTTAAAATCATACTTTAGGTGATCATTATTTCATTGCTAAAATAAAAAATCTAATGGTGGCCTAAAACCTTTGCCCAGTACTCTGTGTATGTTAATAAATGCCGGTTACCTTGCGTGGCACAGTCATGACGATGGGTTCACACTTCCTCTCATGCAGCTTGTAGAATCTGTAAAAAGAACCACAGAGTCACGTAGGAATCATGTTTTGTTCAAAATAAAACACAGGAAAAAAATGAATGAATGTCAGTTGATGGTAGCCATAAATATACGAACATATACCAAGGCAGCTCAAGCATAGAGAGAAAACACCACATTTTGTGTGTGTGTGTGTGGGTTTACCTGGCGATCTCACACTTGTTGACCTCCAGTCCTCTCTTGGGCATGTAGCCCATTCCTTTCTGGCTCTCTTTGCTGCTGTACATGGACAGATAGTGCACATAGGGGGTTTCATCTGTCACTTCAAAGTACCGAATGCTGCTGTCACCCTATTACACACACACACACACACACACACACACATGCACACATGCACACACATGCAAGATCGTATAAGATAATACAAGGTAAAAAATAATATAGTCTGTGCACTCATGGCAGTGTAGCATGTGTGTGTGTGTGTGTGTGTGTGTGTGTTGTGGTGTGTGAAATACTGTGTGTTTGTTCTTCTCACCTTCCCACACAGGTACACAATGCCAGTGTCAGGGTCAAAGAAGGGCAGGAGTACCCCGCTGCTGGTGTCCAGCTCCTGCAGGGTGAGCGGCTCATCGAATTTGTTCTAAAAACACACAATGCCCAACATGTTTAAAAATCCCTTAATTTCTAATAGTGCTGTATTCTATCTTTGTCGTCACTTGTGTAATCCAGAACTCATAACCATGCCTAGCGTGCCTAGAAATAGCCTAGACCAAAAAGACCGTCTGGTACTCACCGGGTCCCACAGCGCCACCTGTCTCTCGCTCATGCGGCTGAATCCGGTTGTCAGGATTTTCCCGTCAGACACGAACACGGCCCTCACCGGCCTCGAGCCCTCATGAGGCTTTTCCTTCTCCTAACACACACACACACACAAACATGGGCAGAAATATGTCAGAGATTGTATTATCGTCTTTTTATTGACGAACGGGACAATGTTAGAAGCAGTACACACGGTGATGACGGTGCCTTTGCGAGGATCCAACACACGCAGCTTCTTGTCCTTGCAGGATGTGAGGATGCGCGAGCCGTTTGAATTCCAGCAGGCACTGTAGATCAGGTCAGCGTGTACGGAGTCGATTCGCACCATGGCCTCACCTCGAGCCACATTCCACAGGATCACGACATTATCACAGCCTGGAAGAAAGATGAGGATGAGGATGGAGGAACAGCATAGAGTGCATGTGTAAAAGATGCAGAGGAAGCTGATTTACTTTCAGATACTGAGGTGTTTTAGAGTAACAGTAACAGTACCTTATGTGTACACATAAATCAGCTGTCTAATGTGTGTGTGTGTGTGTGTGTGTGTGTGTGTGTGCATGGTACCAGCTTACCAGCAGTCATGAGAACATTGTGCGCCGTTGGGTGCCAGCTCAGGATACCCACACGTTTGGAGTGGCCATCCAGCTTCACCACCGGCTCTTTCAGGGGAGCTGTCAGACCAATATCTGGAATCTCCCAGATCTAACACACACACACACACACACCACACACACCACACACACACAGATGATATATTCTCATGTTTTTAAACCTTGTTTCTTGTTTCTTTCTGGCCAAAGTCTCCAGAAAACAGAGGATTGCTGGCATAAAACAGGGCTGGGTCAGTGCCAGGTCCCTAAAGTGGTGTACTAATGAAGTCCCCACACAGACATCATTAAGAACGCTTTAACCATTTGTTTCACTCCTGTATGTCTTACTGATTTCCTAAAGCAGTACAGTTTATCCAAAGGCAACATTATTTTAAAGATTTTACAAACTGGATTCATGTTCTTACTCCATTAACCAGTTATTACTGCATCATTTATCTTTAACTGTATTGTGTACCATTTTATTTACCTGTTAATTTAACCCTTAATTTAGTCAGGCAAACCGTTAAAAATATTGTCTTATTTACAATAGCGGAAGGGCAAAACACACATAGACAATATGCATTACAGGATCAATGTATATGTGTGTTATGTTTTTTTTGCATCCTCACCATCACACTGCAGTCCTCAGAGCCACTGGCAATAATGTTATCATTGTGTGGGCACCACTCAATGTCCAGCACGGGCCCGGTGTGACCACACACGGTGGGCTGAGACATATCAATCCTACCTGTCTGTAAGAAAGAGAGAGAGAGAAAGAGAGAGAGTCAATATACCGTGTAAATTGGGGTTGGTTGTTTGGGCAACATCCAGTTAACCTAAAGCATGTCTTTGGAATGTATAAGCACCCAAAGAAAACCCAGACAGACACAAAGAGAACATGCAAACTGCAGTGGGGATCTCTGGAGCTGTGAGACAAACACTTGTTGAGTGTAATTATAAAAATATGTATATTAAATGAATGGTTTTAAGACACCTGCAAGCAACTTTTACAAGAGAGCTACGAGCACATCCTGTCTCTTTGTCTTACACACACACACACACACACACACACATACACACACACACACACACACAGAGGAAATGTGCCATGTTGTAGGTGGTATTGTAGAGACAGGCATGAATGGAAAATTACAACTGTATTAGACTCTGTGTGTGTGTGTGTGTGTGTGTGTGAGTGTGAGAAAGAGAGAGAGAGAGAGAGAGAGAGAGAATGCAAGCAAGTGACTCAGTCAGCTGAAGGCAATTAGGTTTATTGGACACTAATAATATTAGTTGTGTGTTCATGCCTGAGTTAAAACTATGAATCTACTGAGCATTCAGAACTGCACACAGATGTCAACAAAACCAAACAGAACATTTTGGCTAAAGATTCCACAAGATTTTCACAAGTAATCTCAAAGTAATAAGGCAAGACCTGTTTTGCACCTGAAATGAGCTCCTTAAGGTTTGCACTGACGCGGTTAGCATGAAAGCTCATAGCTACCAGTTTAGCATTCTGTAAACTGTTTAAGGCATACCTGTCAAGTCTCCTGTGTTGGCCGGGAAACTACCATATTTTACCCCTCTTTCTCGCCATACTCTCGTATTGGTTTTTTCCCGTAAATTTTCCATATTACATTATAGTTAAAAAAAAACATTCCTGTTCCTCTCCAAACTGAAATGTCACTAACTTTGCGAGAACTGGTGAGAAAGATTGTAACAGAAATAGGATGTTATTTGACAACAGCATTGTTTGTGCTTTACTCTCATATAAAATCAACCACTTCCATCACCCAGCCCACAAATGCTCCTTGTTTTTAAATCCAAAACTTGACAGGTATGGTTTAAGGATTTATAAATAATTCTCCTGAGGAGATTATAGTGTCGGTAGACCATAGTATACATAGTAAATTTGAGTAAATTTAACCAGAGACTAGTTCACTGTAGAGGTTTTGCTTGTGTGTGTGTTTTATATTAT
>JAVSBV010041250.1:0-11250 GCA_033117975.1 Parotocinclus spilosoma
GTATAACGAAACCTGGTCTCTCCCTGTCTCTCTCTGTCTGTCTCACTCTCAGTCTCACTCACACACACACACACACACACACACACACACACAAAACATGCACACAGGTAAATGGCAGGTGTTTGACTATATGAGATTGAGGGTGGGTGTGTGTGTGTGTGTGTGTGTGTGTGTGTGTTCATAATATTTGTTATTTAAAACTTCATGAGTTTTTATTTCATTGTTAAATTTAATTATTATTTCAATCCAATATTATTATTATTATTATTATTATTATTATTATTATTATTATTATTATTATTATTATTATTTGTTTATTTATCTTATAGTAATGGAATATATTTTCTATGTTTATTTTACGTACTTAATATTAAAGAATGTTATTTTATCCTAACTCTACTTTTTTTTTTTTTTTTCAATTAAAATATATGGACTTTTTAAAATTTATTTTATTATTATAGTTCACTCTTTAAATATCTTACATTTATATTTGTAATTATTTCATTTATAATAATATATATATTTTTTTAAATATTCATAATAATTATTAATAATAGTTTAGATATTTTCCCTTGTCTTTACACCTTTCTTTGCTTTTAAAATAACCGTTTTAATTTATATTTTTTATTTCTTTTTACATTTTCATCACCACCTTTTGCATTCATTAACACATCAGATGAACACGAGCGCTCACGCACGCGCGGATTGGCGCATCAGAGAGAGGGAGGTGGGTACAGGCGCACACACACACACGGACCCAGAGTGTGTGTGTGTGTGTGATAGTGAGTGAGTGAGTGAGCGAGCGAGCGCGTGTTGTTGGAAGGCTGGAAGCGCGAGCGCACAAGCTCAGCCCTGTCCGTTCCTCCTGGTGTTTACCTTCAATTACACGCCTCGCGCGCATGCACGCGCCCCAGAGTGCGAAACGCTCGGTGAAGGCTCGCGAGTGGAGCGGCGCGGCGCGTTCTGTTGCTCTCTGTTTGATCCTCCGGCAGCACGCACCGTAACCGGAGCAGAGCTACTACTCCCGAGGAACTTTGCGTGGACATTTTGGGGATGCTCAGCGGACGGAGGAGCACGAGCAGGTAGGAGCGCGTGGGTGTGCACACGCCCGCGAGGCTAAAAGTGATTTTAAAGTGCTCGTTCTGCGCTCCTTCTGCGCAAACGTTGGGCAGTTTTTACGCAGAAATAAAAGCAGGGTTTTAGGAGCTGGTTCATGTTGCGGAGCTGCGCGCGTTTGTGTGTGTGTGTGTGTGTGTGTGTGTGTGTGCGCGCGCACAGTAGATGTGCTGCATCCGCGTTTGTGTGTAAGTCGAGCTACACGCACGTGCGCGTCAGTAAAAGGAAGGTGTTAATAGAAGAGTCTTAAAATCTCCACATAAGGTTCATTCTTAGGATAACCCTTCTCCATAATGGCTGGTTTTAAAAGCTTTGGGGTGTAAAGTAACACACATTGGACCCTGCTGCTTTTCCGGGACCTTTAAAAGCTAAAAGGCGTGTTAAAATAAAACAGCTTTTGGATAAGAAGGTACAGTACAGTAAGTACAGTACAGAACGCTCACCCCTTACGCTCCCAGAGGCACGGACCCGATTAGGAAAGGGGTGTGTGTGTGTGTGTGTGTGTTTGACAGAGAGTATTGCATCTTAATTTTTACACGAACACAAAAAAAGGAAACCGAATCCATCACTTTTAAGAACCCAAATCCCTCTGTCGATTCTTTAATATTCGCTCAAAAAAAACAGCCCGTTTGGTTTCAGTTAGGAAAAGTTGAAGCTCCAGCTTCGTAGAAAAGCTTTACCTCTCAGTGCCGTGGCCTAAAAGTGTGCAGAACCGGCCTAAAAGTGTGCAGAACCGGCCTAAAAGTGTGCAGAACCGGCCTAAAAGTGTACAGAACCGGCCTAAAAGTGTGCAGAACCGGACTAAAAGTGTACAGAACCGGCCTAAAAGTGTGCAGAACCGGCCTAAAAGTGTGCAGAACCGGCCTAAAAGTGTGCAGAACCGACCTAAAAGTGTGCAGAACCGACCTAAAAGTGTGCAGAACCGGTCTAAAAGTGTGCAGAAGCCCCTAAAGCGTCAGAGGGGTGTCGGAGTGAAGCGAACAGGGAGCGAATGCGGCACCGGTTTGGCACGACGGAGGAATTTTGGGGGTGTGAGCGTGCCTACGATAGCTAACCGGGACCAAACAGGGTTAAAAGTGCTTTTTGGCACACCCTTAAATGCTTTTAGGTGTAAAAGAGAGGGCGAACGGCAATTGGGGTTTTATTCGAGGGGATTTTAGGAGCTGTTCTGCAAAAGTGAGTGACGTTTTAGTGCGAGTGCTCATCCTCAGGTGTTTGGAACCGTAAGGATTGAGTGTTATTAAAATGAAAACAAGGTTTAATCCGTTTTTTTGTCCTTTTAGTATGACTGTAGTGTTCGTGTCCATCTCTGGGATGGTTCCCACCCTAAAAGTGGATGAAATATGAATTAAAATTAAAACAAGGTTTTTTTTTTACTTGTGCGCACTGCGTACCTGACAGGATAAAAGCTGGATTAAAACTGCTTTTTGAGCATCTTTTATATGATTAATATATAATCTCTCTCTCTCGCTATATATATATATATATATATAAATAATATAATAAAAGTGTAAACCTGGCGTGTTTTACACCTTAAAACTTGTGGTGTATTAAAATAAAAATAATTTTATATAAATAAAAATAACGTCCGTGTGTGTGTGTGTGTGTGTAAAAGCCCACTTTTTAAATGCGATAACAGATGATAAAAACACGAGCAGTATAAATGACAGGAAATGTTTTAAAAGTACAACTTTTATGCAATTTTAGTGCTTTTATATGTGACCGAAAGCTGCAAAGATCAAACGCCACGACGATCTCTTACAGAACAAAGACGCTTTTAAGACGGGGGTCGTGTTTCCGTGGCTTTATCATAACATTTGGAGTATTTTTGCCATTTTTAAGACATAACCTAAAAGTGCTCGGTATCTTTAGAAGCAGCAGGTTTTTATTATTTATCTTTTATCTTAACCTGTGGATTGGACACGTTACTTATTAAAGGAAAAAAAAATACCTGAGCTTGGCTCAGTACAGTAAGAAGTGCTGTTTTAAGAGCTCAGGAATAGCTCTAATCCTAAACTAAAAATACTTTTAGTGATAAAATTAATACTGAAACACTGAGTTAGTTCATCCCAACACTTAATTGGTTTGTACTGGTTGTCCTGGGAGTCGGACTGTACTGGTCGCTTTTGATCTGAGACACCCCAGCGTTCATACGGGATTTAGTTTTAGTGCTTTTATCTGTTTTTAAGAGACCAACCGCGTAACGAATGTACAACATGAAAAGAAATAAAGGAAAGAAAGTTTAGAAGCTGCTGTGGACGCTTTATTAGGTCTAGAACTGGTTTCTAAGATCAGAGATCGTCCAAAACGTGGTTTAATCTGTGTGTAAAAAGTAGTGTATGTGTATAGAATTGTGTTTGTGTGTGTGTGTGTGTGTGTGTGTATGTGTGTGTGAGATTAAAATGCAGACTTTTATTCGTCTCCTTTATAAGAACTGATGTTTTTATGTACTTTGTGTGTAGAATCTCATTTCTATGTTCTTATGCGCCTTCAATATCATGCATGAGATAATATATAATATATAATATGTAATGTGTGTGTGTGTGTGTGTGTTTGTGTGTGTGTGTGTGTGAGAAACATTTAGTGTACTGAAGTGTGTGTGTGTGTGTAGAATCTCATTTCTATGTTCTTATGCGCCTTCAATATCATGCATAAGATAATATATAATATATGATGTGCGTGTGCGTGTGTGTGTGTGTGTGTGTGTGTGTGTGTGTGTTAGTGTGTGTGAGTGTGTGTGATTAAAATGCAGACTTTTATCCGTCTCCTTTATAAGAACTGATGTTTATATTTGCTGTAAGATCGATTTTCCAGACCAGGACCAGTCCTTAACCTGAACTAAAACCACTTTTAGTGCTAAAACTCTAAAAACTTTAAATTAATTAAAACTCTAAATGAACTTTAAATTGAGACGTGCCTGCCACACAACAGACACAGAAAAAAAGAAACATTAGCATTAGTTTTCCAGATCAGGACTAGTTTTAATCTTAGAATAAAATTACTTTTAGAGGTAAAACACCAGTGTTTGTCAGTAATGGCAGTTTAGTGTGCTTAAGATCCAGACTTTTATTCGTCTCCTTTATAAGAACGGGTGTTTTGTTTGCTTTAAGGTTGATTTTTATTAAGGTCAGGATTAGTCCTAAACCTAAACCTAAACTAAAACCACTTTTATTGCTAAAATCTCAACTGTAATCTAATCTGACTCAGGTCATGTGACTTTATTTAATGGTTTATAGTTAGACTAATAGAGCTGGTGTTTGGATTAAACACTACTGTGTGTGTGTGTGTGTGTGTGTGTGTGTGTTATTGTTACTCATCATGTCGGTGTTAGCCCAACACTGTGGTAACTTGTACAGTCATGTCTGAGGGAGGGACGGATCACTGGGGAGCGCCCTTCTGGACCCTGACCCAGACCAGGACCAAGTAAAATAATAACAGTTTAAATAAACATAAACTAAAATATAAACATGAAATAAGAGAATATAAAAATACCTAAAAATATCAGGAAAAGTATAATAAAATATAGATTATAAAATATGAGAATGTGTGTGTGTATATATATATCACACAAAATAATATATAACAAAAAACCTAGAATAAATACGGTGACAAACATAAATATATAAAGCTTATATAATAAATAAAATATATAATAAAAAAGAGTTTAAAGCTAAAATCTAAAACAATGTAATGCATGTAAGAAATAAAATATTATATATAATAAAATGAAATACATGTAATGAATAAATCTAACAAAATGGAAAATAGAAACTTATAAAATATAGGTATAATAAATAAAAAATAAAAAAGAGAATGGATTTCAATACTAAATATGAACGATAAATAAATAAACATTATAAAATAGAGAATGCGAAGCTACAGAATGCAATATGAATATTACACAATATTAATTATATTCAATTAAATTAATCTAATAAAACGGAGAATATTAAACTATAGAATATAAGATGATCGCAAGAAGATATAAGAAGATACGCAATAAAATAAATATTATTATTATTATTATTATTAATAATAAATTGTATTTTGTAAGCATTTTTTAAGCTATTGCATCTGAAATTATATATCATTCTTTTTTTTTGACGATGATTTAACTTGTCAGCTCAGAAAATATATAAGTAAATAAAAAATAAAAACAAGCAAAAAAAACGTTTTCGTTCTCTGAAGCTATTTAATTGATTGTTTTCCAAAATATGACTGTTTCCATATAAAAAATAATGTATGTATAATAAATAAATTAATAAATGCAATTGAGTTGAGAAGATAAAATTATAAAATAATATATAATACAAAAAAGAAAAATACAAGTGTGATTTGGACAAAAAAAAGAAGATAAATGCGTGTGAAAATAAATTAAATAAAATCAGTTCTGCTTTGTATTTTGAACTCTATTAAAATGATGCAGAAATGACAAAAATGTGACCGTTTATTCGACCCGGGTCATAAACAATATTAAAAAACGCTTTCTGTTGATCGTTTAGATCTGTACATATCTAAAGCATTTATCTTATCTCCATACGCCGTGTTTCTGCCCCATTACCAACTTCTGAGGTGCCGGATCTCCACCGAAGGGCCAAACGTTATCCTGCTTCTTCTTCTGTTTTAAAGTGCACACGTCAGCAGGGACGTCTCCGATTTTAAGTTTGTTCCTGCAGACGTTGTGGATTTCTGTTCATTTAGAAAATCAGCAGCACTACCATATGTTATGTGACCAGGGGCGCCAAAACTTTACTGCTAACTTTCTCGAGTTTTATCATCGCAAATCGTAGCACGTACAGATTATTGAACGGTCTGTGAAGAACGGCAGGTTACGGATTTATTGGATTTATTAGATTTATCAGCAATATTGATTAAATGTCACTAAATAATAATTATGGTACCAATTTAAAATGAAACCAAAGCTTTAACCCAACGTTTAAACAAGGGTTTCAAATATATTCCATTAAATCCTGAGCATTATCTCAGCTTTGTAAATCTCCAACTCAAAACCCAAGGTAACAGTGGCAAGGAAAATCAGTCTTTAAATCTGAGAATTAAAAAGAAACCCGACCTGCTCACAGCCCTATAGTTTTATATATATATATATAAATATATATAACTAAATTATCTAATTAATACATTTATAGTGAGAACAGAAATCAACAGAAATTAAAATATAAAAATTAAACGTAAATGTAATAATTAATTAATAAAATATGGTAACAGAATAAAATGTAATGACAGATAGATTATGATTAATGAAAATATTATACTGTACAGAAAATAGTTTATTTAATAAAGAAAGCAAAAATGCTAAAATAGAGAATATAAAACTATACAATATTACACATAATAAATAAAATAATACAAATAATTAGATAGAGAATAAATAATGAGAGTATAGAAAAAGCAGCAATCATATAATAAATGTTGTTATTATAATAAAATAGAAAACAAAAAATAAACGAGAAGTAAAATATTATGCATAATAAAAAAGTACAATAATATTTAGACTGTAATAAATAAAAAACTATCTAATTTTAATAGTATAATAAAATAGAGAATATAAATATATATAATATATGAAAATAATATATATATATATATTACACTAATATAGAAAAAAGGATTAAATAAATATATATAATATACGACAATAAAATATATATTATACTAATATAGCAAAATAGAAAATATAAATAATAAACGACGATATTAAATAAAAAGAAAATAATACCGAATAATATAATATAATTAATATTAATTAATATAATTAATAATATATAATAATTAAAATAAAATATAATCATATTTTGGGAATGATAAGGTTAAGCGAATAATAAAATATAAAACTATAGAATATAAGAGGAGAGAATAAATAAAATAATAATTACAAAACATCACAATATTATACAGTATTAAATACAATAAATAAAATAAGTTAGAGAAAATATATTTATACAATAAAAATACTAAATATAATAAACAAAACAATAATTATAATACAATAGAAAATGTAAAACTACGGATTATAAAGCAATATGAATATTTATAATGTCTAAAATGTATATGTAATAATTAAAATGAAATATAATCATATATAGGAAATGATAAAGTAAAGAGAAAAATCAAATATAAAAGTATAGAATATAAGAATAAATAACTACAAAATGTCAGAATATTAGACAGTAATAAATACAATAAATAAAATAGAGAATATAAATGACACACTAAATATAATTTCTGTTTATAGACTTTCTTTAAGTGCGCTTTTGTGTGTCGTTGTGTGTGTTGTGTAGCTGACGGTCAGTAGTGTGTAATATTTGTAATTATAGTACCGTTGTGTCGTTAATCTGCTCGGAGTACGTCTGTAATTACGGCTTGTTACTCACATCTACTCAAACAGAGAGGAGTGTGTGCATGTGCATACCTACAGGATGTACCGTGTGTGTGTGTGTGTGTGTGTGTGTGTGTGTGTGTGTGTGTGTGTGTGTGTGTGTGTAAGAGCGCTGAAAGATGAACCGGTCGAGTGTGTGAGTGCTGAGAGATACCTGTGTAAGAACATGGGATTTCCCACACTCAGTTTCACTGTTTTTTTTTTCCCTGGATTCCTTACGAGTTTAAATCTGCACCGAGTAACGGAAGTACGGACCGATTATCACTCCGATATTGTGATATTATTATTATTAGTAGTAGTATTATTATTCTGTTACTGCATCATTGTGTGTTTGAGGTTTCTGATGGTAGATCTTTCATGCCAGCTTTTGTCTGATCGAAAAAGGAAGTGCCACAAAGAGTAGCCTGAAATTCAGATAGCACAGGAAAAATAATATAAAATAATCACACATAACAACGACCCCTGTAATTCATCCTTAATAGAATCGTTACGTGGAGGCGGATATTTATTTTAAAATAATGCTCTGCTGTAAGACGTTTTATTTTTGATTTGTTGTTTTATTTATTTACTAAAGCTGCCTTTGTTGTGTTTATAAGCAAAATTTCTTTTTTTTCTTTTCTTTTTTTTTAAATGTAGCTGCTGTTCCCAGTATTTTCCTGTGGATTAAATTTTTTTTAGATTTTATGGTTAGGTTTTTATTATTATTATTATTATTATTATTATTATCATTATTATTATTATTATTATTATTATTATTATTATTATTCTGTTCCTCTTAATTTAATATCAAATCTATAATTATGTGGTCTTACGCAGAGCTTACTTTTTACTTTATTTTTTTTCCTGTCTATTTTATTTATTTATTTTTTTTGTGAAAAAGACACGTTCACATTTTTTTTGTTCCGTATCGTACTTTTACTTTCTTAATTTTCTGTTTTGATGTTCTTTTTGTACTTTCACACATCTTATTACTGTATTATTGACAAACTATTAATTAAAAAAATCTGAATTTTACAGTTTTTTTTATTTAATCATCGCATAGTTTCTTTCTTTATTTCTTTTTTATTTTTATCCACAGCGGGCGTGAATAACAAACCTATAATAAAAAGAAAAAACAATAGAAAGCTTTTACACAGAGCTTATTTTTAGAAATATAATAATAATAATATATGTTTTTGACATTTTTCTTTTTTTTTTTTTTCTTTACCTGCTTTAAATGTTGTTCTTTCTTTTACTTCTCTTTATTTGTATCAGTTACACATCCTCTTATTTCTTGAGGGTTTTTTTTTTTGGTCCATTTTAGTTGAGACTTTTTTCTAGATCACAATAATACATTTTTACACTTGTTTTTATTCTCTTTTATTCCGTTGGTTCGTTTATATTTTCTATCTGCATTGATCATTTGTCTTTTCTTTTTATATTTTTATTGTTATATGCCTTTTTTCTGTTTGTAATTTAGTTGTACCTTCTGCACTCCTTATGCCAAATCTAAAACGTGTGACGTTTAGGAAAACAATAGACCTTTTTAATCGTATTATTTTGGGACGATTTTTCACCTTCATATTTTCCTTCTCTATATTTTTAAACGTCCTTATTTGCTCATTTTGTTATTGCTCTTTCGTACGTTCCTGCGTTTCAGATTTTGTCCCGATGTACAAAATGACGAATTAAATCCTAAACGAACGACGTTTAATGTGGTTTAAAGACGATGATGATTTTTAAATGATATTTAAGAACATTTGGTAAAATGATTTTCTTATGTAGATTCTCATCAGTAGAGAAGTTTTTGTTTGGTCCTTATCTTCTACCCGTGTGTGTGTGTGTGTGTGTGTGTGTGTGTGTGTGTGTGTGTGTTTAATAACTACGTGGGTGTGTGTTAGTGCGGCGGCGTTACAGCTTAAACCCGACTCAGAAACTCAATCCTGACTTTTATTAGCAGGGATTTGGGTTTGGATTCAGTCATTAGGAAGCAGAAATTTATTATTATTAAAGTATTTTTTATATTAAATGAAATTTTAATATTAAATACCTTTATTAAAAGTGTAAATATCTAAAGTCTGTCACTATATAGAGACGATTATTACTAATGAACACAAACAATGAAAAAAATAAAAATAAAAACAGCATCGCCTACAACTAAACACAATATGAAATATATATAGCAATTAAATCTTTATTAAATATTTACACATTTTTGTGAGGTGTATATATATATATATATATATATGTCATTTTTTTATTATTATTAATTAATTGATGTTTTTTACTATGGAATTTAATAACAAATCTGTAATTATGTGGTCTTTAATAAAACAAAACAAAACTTTTACACAGAGCTTATTTTTTATCTTTGTGTTTTTTCTCCCCTCTTTTTATTTTTTTTATATATTATAAAGTTTTTGAGGAAACAAAAACATGTCTTAAATTTTTTTTGTTTGTGTTTGAAACGTCTTATTCTTGTATTATTTACATTTGCTTTATTTTCACTGTTTTATTTAAACTTTTTTTATTATTATTATTATCACAGTTTCTTTATTTATTTTATATTTCTATCTGTATCAGATGTTAATAATATTAATAATAAAATCTATAATGAGCAGATAAAACAATAGAAAGCTTTCACACAGAGCTTATTTTTTTATCTTTGCGTTTTTCTCGCCTCTATTTAATTTTTTTTTAAATATATTATGCAGTTTCTGAGGAAAAAAACCCCACACTTTTATAATTCCTTTATTTTCTGTTTTAAAAATCTTATTCTTGTATAATTTACATTTGCTTTATTTTTTATATTTATTTTTGAATATTATCACACAGTTCCTTTCTTTCTTTCTTTTTTTCTTTCTATTCGTATCGGATATTAATAATAATAATAATAATAATAATAATAAATCTATAATAAGCAGATAAAACAAATAGAAAGCTTATTTTTAAAGATATAATAATATTAATTTTTTTTGTTTGTTTTAGAATCATGTCCGTTTTTCTCGTTCACATTTTCCATGAATTTTTATTTATTTTCTTTCTTTCTTTCTTTATCTTTCTTTTTATTCCTTTTACCTTTAGTGTGACCTTCAGAAAAAATCGTAACAGAAAGGACATCTTTATTATTTAATCAAACTAAATAAGATGATTTACACAGAACTTGTGTGTCTATTTATTTATTTATTTATTTATTTTGATAATATAGTTGGTGTAGGGTAATTTATGGTACCCACTGCCCCTGCTATGTGCTGCTACCATTTATACTGGACGTTCCCGATATTCCAAACGTTCCTGCTGTTCCTCTTGGTCTTGGTGTTTGTGCTGGACCTGTTTATGGTGCCCTCTGTGCCCCCGGTGTGCCCTCTTATTCCCGGTGTTTATGGTGCCCTCTGTGCCCCCGGTGTGCCCTCTTATTCCCGATGTTTATGGTGCCCTCTGTGCCCTCTTATTCCCGGTGTTTATGGTGCCCTCTGTGCCCTCTTATTCCCGGTGTTTATGGTGCCCTCTGTGCCCTCTTATTCCTGGTGTTAATGGTGCCCTCTGTGCCCCCTTGTGCCCTCTTATTCCCAGTGTGTATGGTGCCCTCTGTGCCCTCTTATTCCTGGTGTTTATGGTGCCCTCTGTGCCCCCGGTGTGCCCTCTTATTCCTGGTGTTTATGGTGCCCTCTGTGCCCCCGGTGTGCCCTCTTATTCCCGGTGTTTATGGTGCCCTCTGTGCCCTCTTATTCCCGGTGTTTATGGTGCCCTCTGTGCCC
>JAVSBV010041261.1:0-11250 GCA_033117975.1 Parotocinclus spilosoma
TTTCCCCGTTCCGTCCCAGCCCAGCTCTTATCGAGCCTCACTTCAGCCGGCTGCGCGCCTCCATTTGAGACGCGCCCTGGCTCCTCTTCTTCGTGCGCTACTGCACGCTCGAGCTAACGCTCGCCCTCTGGCGCTCCGGAAACGCCTTTGCGCCTCTCGATTTGAGGAGCGTCCCAGATCGGCGCACTTTCCGGCTCGCCTTTTCGCGTTTCGGAATCCCTCCGTGCCTCGTGATTTGGGAGACATCCCCAAATCAGCACCTCATCGTGCTTTTGTCATGTTCGCCACAGTCCTGAATGGACTCCGCCACCTCTGTCCCCGGCAGCTGATGGCGCCTGGGAGTCGCGGCTCGTAGGGGCTGAACCCCGAACCCGCAGCTCGTAAAGCTCGCATCCTGGGTCCGCAGCCGGAGGGGTCGCCTCCGGACCCTGGCCGCCATATGCCGCTATAGGGTCCCAAATCCCATATCCCGCCGTAAAGGGCAGCCCCATGGTGGTCGCGCGGCTTATTGCGCATTGCTTCCTTTGGGATGCAACTCAGCGGCGCGCCCTTTTTCACCTTTTTAGTTTTCATGCGTTAGAGAGCCTTTCTCTCCCTTTTTCCCCATTTTAGTTTGGTTATATATTATTTCCCCATTTTTATTATATGCCGTGGGATTCCTCGGTCCCACATACTTGGGTCCTAATACATACCGTAACATGGGCCAGGTAAATTACTAATCTCTTAGAGTAATAGTCCAATACTGTAATAAAAACCTGTTTTCAGTCTGGCCCAAAATGATTTACCATTTTTAAAACAACTGGCAACCTTGAATAATGAGCATCACTGTAAAAGAATAGGAGGATAATATTTTAGAGTGTTATTAATGACGTTAATCACTTTGGGCCAGGTAAATTACTAATGTATTATACAGTAATAGTCCAATACTGTAATAAAAACCTGTTTATAGTCTGGCCCAAAGTGATTTACCATTTTACAAACAACTGGCAACCTTGAATATTGAGCATCACTGTAAATGAATAGGAGGATAATATTCCAGAGCGTTATTAATGACTAATGAGAAGGAAAAAAGGCGGAAGGGGCTGTAGCGCTTGAAGGGCGCACATGCAAGCCCATAAGCGCCATTATAGCGCGAATGTATATCATACACAATAGGCGCAAAGCACCAACGCACAAAAATAAACTAAATATGCGGGGAGCGCCAACGCGAAGAGATCGCAAGGCGCTCCCAAGCGCAAGAGGGTGAGCGCGAGCTCAAAGCCCAAGAAGTCAGACCGGTAGTGTCTCATTAAGAGCCAAAAACCCGGCTGAAGGGAGGCTAGGTAGGGACCGACGACTGAGTGGCGTTTCACGCTGAACGTGCGATGGAAGCACGAGCACGGAACGGAAAAACCCTCAAAGTGTCCCTAACCAACTAAATACCTCGGAGGTAACCAGTCCATACCAGTCCTTCGGCCCTAATAAGCCCCCGGACTTCACCACTGCCTCAAAGGAGCGCGGAAGGGCGCAAGAACACCGATGGTCAAAACCGAGACCCGAACGGAGATGGAATGCTGTTGGAATAAACGATGACCTGGCCCCGAACAGCGCCAAAAACCATGCCTTTATAGGACGCAAGGCAGCTGTTTGGGATCTGGGCATAATGAGACAGGGGATATAAACCGTCTCACCGACACCTCTGTAATTGTGCGTCCTCTGTGAGGACGGCCGAACGCACCGGGGGAAGGTAGGAACCCTAACAAAAGGGGGTTAAGAGCGGAGCGTCAGACTCCTAACATAATAAAACCGAAAGGGGCCCCCCCAACGTGGGCTAAGGATTTGACAACTTCTGTTCAAGCAACATGGCAACATGGACCAAACTTTAGCGGCAGTCCGGACGGAGGTGAAAGACTTTAAAGAAGCTCTGAGTTCACTTGGCGAAACTGTCTCGGCTCATGATTCACGTATTAATACACTAGAGGCGGGGATGAGGGGTTTAGAGACCCCTTTAATTTCGAGTGCAAAAGGTTCTCATTTTTCCGGATTACACCAGCTCAGTTATGGAGAAAATGAAGCAATTCGCTGAGGTCCTGCAAGAGTTCAGGAGCCTGAACATAACTCATTTTCAGTATCCTGAAGTAGATGGGCAATCGCACAGCTTTTCGGATTCTGCAGAGGCAAAGGCATTTTTGAGTTCTGTGGTTAAGAGTGCCAAGAATGGGTGAAGTATAGGCTCTATTATAATTCTAACTCTTAATAAGGTAAAAGCTAAGCTTCACCTGTCAATTTGTTTGGTACTATTCACTTCTACACCATGGATCGAACTGTGCTTACGCTATGGTAATTGTTAAAGTTACAGCACTTTGCTACTGGTTTCAACACTTTGACCGTTTTTATTTTTTCTCTCTTTAAACTGTTTCTTCTGAGATAATGACGCAATCATCTATGTTATGTACGGTACATTATGAATATTGCAGTGCCTAGGGATACTTCTGAATATGTGTATACCTGCATACTGAACAGACGCGGGCACTGCCATTTTATTTATTATTTATTTATTTATTATTATTATTATTATTATTATTTTTCTTTTTTTCTTAGGAGTACTTAAACAACAAATATGAGATAACTTCACTTCTAGTGTTATACGATTCGCTTGGTTCTGGGGCCCTTGGCAGCCGTTGCTGCAAGTTGTGGTAGTATAGGTAGCTACTCTCTAGCTGTTTGCAAACCTAACTTTATGGCACTACGTCGAAATTTCCGGGGTGGAAATAGGTATGACTGTAGGTTTGGGATTGGGGGGGTGGGAAGTTTTTACTTTTAGTTGTGTTATTTGCTTTCTGGTTGTTCCATTGGTTGTGTACTTGGTCTCTTCAAATATAATTACTCTTGTGTACTCTGAGTTAGATGTCATCCAGGATTAATACTTGTACTGCTGGCATCACTTTTGCCTCGTGGAATGTCAGAGGAATGGGTCACCCTGTTAAAAGGGGCCGGGTTTTTTCTCATCTAAAAAAGTTGAAAGCGGATATAAATTTTCTGCAAGAAACGCAAATAAGTCCCACTCAACAGTCCAGGCTGAGAGCGCATTGGATATCACAGGTATTCCAGGCCTCCTTCTCCTCAGAAGCTAGGGGTGTGGCAATTCTTATAAAAAACCCATTTAATTCCACCTTGAGAAGATGATCCCCAAGGCAGGTACATTATTATATCTGGCAATATCAACCCTTTCCCTCTTACATGAATTAATATATATGGCCCTAATTTCGATAGCCCTGACCTTTTTTGTAAAACTTTTGGCTTTATCCCATTAGCCTCGACTGAGAACATTATCATGGGAGGTGATTTCAACAGCTATTTAGATCCATTACCTAGATAGACACTCCACTAAGATGCCACCCACATCAGCCACGGTGCAAACCATTAACAATCTACTGAAATCAACGAATATGGTAGATATATGGAGACTACATCACCCAACAGGCAGGGACTATTCATATTATTCACACATACATAAGTCTTATACAAGGATTGATTACTTCCTTGTTTCTTCTGAGTTAGTCTCCAAGGCTTGCAATGCTAAATATCACAATATAATAATATCTAATCACAGCCCTGTTACATTTGAACTAAAGAACATTATCTCTAAGCCATCATATGCATAGCAATTTAATCCTAATCTTTTAGCAGATTCTGACTTTATAAAATACATAAATGAGAAGCTTGTAGAGTTTGCAGAATTTAATGATACAGGTGATGTATCGGACACTCTCTGGGAAACGCTTAAAGCTGCCATTCGTGGCCATATCCTGGCATTTGAATCCTCAAAGAAAAGAACAATGAATTTGAGACTTGTCGAAATTGAGAATACACTAACAGTATTAGAAAATAAATAAAGATCTTCCCTTTTAATTTTAGATTATAATAAAATTTTACAACGTAAGTATGAATACAATTCTATTCTCAGCCAGAGAGTTGAATACCTCCTACTGAAACTCAAGAGGCAGCAATTTGAGCTAGGAAACAAACCAAAGGGACTCTTGTCAAGACAGCTTAGAGGAATTCGTGCGAAACAAGTAATTCATAGGATTCAGTCGAGGTCAGGGGACATAATTACTGATCATAAAGAAATCTCAACAACAGATTTAAGGATTTCTATGCAGAACTATACTAAATTCTCGGCTTCAGAATTCGACCTGAATTCTTTAATTAATGACCTAGCTTTAGCGAAAATGTCTGAGTCAGCAAGGGAGATACTGGACTCTCCTGTTACTCAGTCCGAGATCCTGGATGCTATCCTTCTGGTAAAGCAGCTGGACCGGATGGTTTTGGCTGTGAATTTTATTATTATTATAAAGTTATTTTTCTCCAAGCTTTGCCCATTTCTCTTGAGAATGTTTGAAGAGTCTATCTCCAACAAAAGATTCCCTGATTCTTTATATCAGTCCAATATCTGTCTCCTGTTAAAAAAGGGAAAGGACGATACAGACCCTGCCTTGTATAGACCTATTGCCCTTCTTAATTTTGATCAAAAGATAATATCCAAGATAATGGCCACCCGATTAGCTAAACATATTTCGGAAATTATTCATTCTGACCAAACAGGGTAGATTTTCTTTTAATAATGTGCGTCTGCTTCTAAATGGTGGCAAGCGGCACATAAAAGTAATTCTAATGCGGCTGTTGTTTCATTAGATGCACAAAAAGCCCTTGACCAAGTTGAATGGCCCTACATGATATATACATTGAAACGATTCGGATTTGGGGACTTTTTTATAGATTTGGTCAAGGCCTTCATCCGTCATCTTCTATTCTAACGTAGAACGTTCAACTCCTTTTTCACTTCAGCGTGGCGTTCCTCAGGGAGATCCACTCTCTCCATTGCTTTTTAATATTGTGTTGGAGCCTCTCGCTGTGGAAATATGGAAGCATCCTGATATTCAAGGTATCAAATTGGGAGATCTGGAGACTCTGGTCATCCTTTATGCAGATGACCTGCTGCTGTGCTTATCAGACTGTTCTAGAATGTTATTTCTATCCGCTGCCTCTTGGAATATCTGGAATCATTTAGTCATCTTTCAGGATATACAATCAATTGGAACAAGTGCGAACTTATGCCACTCTCTTAAAACTTTGATCCAAACCTTCTGGCCTCTTTTCCTTTTACAGTGTCCAAGGAACATTTTACCTATCTTGGGCTTCAGATATCCTGGGACCCCAAAATAATATTTAGATTAAACTTTCAAGCTGCATTAGATAAGTTTAGAACAGATATAGAAAGATGGAAATTGCTTTCGTTGTCCATGATTAGTAGAATAAATGCAGTTAAAATGATAACACTTCCAAGAATTTTATATATTTTTCAAAATCTTCCTATTTTTCTCCCCAACTCCTTTTACAAACAACTTGATACAATTGTCTCATCTTATGTTTGGGCTTAGAAGACTCCACGTATTTCTAAAACTCATCTACAAAAAACTCGAGTTAGGAAATTGTTTAAAGTTAGGCCTGCCCAACTTTAAACAATTTCATTTTGGCAATTGGGATCACGTGAGGGACTCATGTTGGACTCTGCACCACTGTGGGTTAAATATGAGGCTGGATCAGCAACAAACACATCCTTACCAATTTTTTTGTTTTCTAAAGTGTCACCTAGCAATACCTTAATACATAACAATTTCATAATTAAAAACTCCCTTAAGATCTTAAACCAGGTTAAATGCTTTACCAATGCACCACCAACTTCTGTTTATACTCCAATTCTGCGTAATCATAATTTCTTATGAAATTCTTCTCTATATTTGAAAGTAGAGGGTTAAGAACTATAGGGGTCTTGTATGTAGATGGGAATTTTATTTCATTTAGCCAATTCAAAGAGACATTTAATTCTTCCTCCTACACATTTTTTACAGTTCTGGCACTATGTAAGGGAAAATATCCCCAATTTTGAATTAAAGCCGAGTGATCACCGATTATTTCATTTCTTTCGCACAGACCCCACATCCAAACAGCTGAATTCACATTTTATCTCAGTTCTGAGATCTACTTCAGACACAGCTCAATTCAGAGAGGCCTGGGCAAGGGAGACTGATATTGAAATTACAGAGGAGGTGTGGAAGAAACGTCTGTCTCGGATATCAAGCTGCTCTGTAAACTCTCGTTACAGGCTGATTCAGTTTAAGGTGATTCACAGGCTGCAATACTCTAAGGTTAAGCTACATAGAATCTTTAACTCCATCTCTCCCCTTTGTGAGAAATGCAAAATAGAAGAAGACACTAGAACCCACCTGTTAATAACCTGCCCTATTCTGCAGACCTTCTGGTTCAAAATATTTGATTGGCTTTCCAAGGCTTTTGATATAAAACTCGATTTGGATCCCATAATTATAATCTGCGGATGCTCTGCATTCTTATTCACCCTCCACCACGCAGAACAGCATACGACGATGGCTGAAATGCTTGTGGCTAAGAAGCTGCTCCTTTTAAACTGGAAAGCTTCACCAGCTCCCTAGTTTAAACATTGGCAAGCTGAGATGCTCAATTTTGCCTCGATGGAGCGGTTGCGCAGTTGGGGACCAGGTACACAGGAGTACACAAAAAAGATTTGGGACCCAATTATAGATTACTTTAAGAGACCATAATTAATTTATTTAAGAGACCATTATTATTATTACTCATCTTTTTCATTCATGATTATTTTATTTTACTCAACTAACTCTATTTTTTTCTATTTATCTATTTATTTCTCTTTCCTTTTCTCCTTTTGGGGAGGGGGTGAGTTTGAATTTCTGCTTGTTATGTACAATGTTTTCTGATGGATGGATTTGTTTGTAAAACAAAATGTGACAAAATAAAATATACTAAAAAAAAAACAAAGTATAATGTGGCACGTCATTGTTGCTTCCCGAATGGGAGCAACGTGCAAACTTGTCGCGATAGGACGTCAAAGCATCAGTAGGGGCAAAGGTGCAGAAAGCACAGTTTTGGGACGTCTCTTAAATGGCGAGGCATGGAGGTAGTCCAAACGCCAGGGAGCGAAAGTGAGCTCAAATGTGCATGCAATTATATGAAAGCCAAACCGGGACACGTCTTATAGAGTGCGTGTTACCCGGTGGCTATTCTAGCCGGGGCATATCTCGAGTCAGCAACCGACTAGAGTTAGACTCAAGAGAGCGCATAAGTGCCGAAGCGCTTACTTTACACGATAGTAAACTCGGGTACGCGAGGAGCGCGAATGAAAATAGATCGCGAGGAGCACCGAAGTTCCAGAGGGCGAGCGTGAGCTTAGAAACGAAGAAGCCAGACCGGGGAGTGTCCTATCCAGGACGAACACCCGGCTGGAGGGATGCTAGGTAGGTGCTGACGACCGAAGAGCACAAGCTCAAAGCGTGCGAGGAGCGCACGAGTACGGGACCGGAAAACCCTCAAGTGCCCCTAACAAACTAAATACCTCGGGGTTACCCGCCCATACCAGTCCTTCGGCACTAAAAGCCCCCGGAACTTTACCACTATCTCTAGGGAACGCGAAAGGGCGCAAGGGCGCAGGTGGTCAGACGTGCGAACCGAACGGCGATGAAACCCCGTTGGAATAATGATAACCTGGCCCCGAACAGCGCTAAAACCAGACCTTTATAAGACGCGAAGCAGCTGTTTGGGATCAGCACATAATTAAGATAATGGATATAAGGTCACCCCGCCGATGGCTCTGTAATGGCGACCGGCGAGGACGACCAAACGCAACGGGGGAATGTAGCATTCCTAACACACGATACATGTAATTGCAGATTAAATATTTGCAAAAAATGCACTATTCAAATATTGTCACCTACTTAGTAAAGTGATTTTATACCAAATGTTCCTCACTTTTTTCAGTTTTTTCAGAATTACCATGTAATTACACTCTTTAAAATGTTATATGTACATTTACTTTTATTTACAATCCAAGCAGTTTTTGGGTTAAGGGAGCTAACAGTGTGCAGCTTGGCAGAGGTGAGATTTGAACCCTGGACCCTCTGGTCCAGTACCTTAACCGCTAGGCTACCACAGTCCCAATATACATTTGTCAGTGTTTTTAAGCACTAACACTATTCTTAGTAATCTCAAAAAAGCATATCGGCTATCACAATAACAACATTTATTACAATTAGGGATGCACCAGTATATATCAGTAGCAGGGAGATGAAGAAGCAGTGTCAGTAGTTTGGAAATCTTTCAGGATATGTAAATGTGTAGCACAGCTGAATATTAACCAATGCAAGCACATGCTTTATATTTCATTTTATTCCAGTCAGAAAAAGAGGAACATCTTTGTCGTTGTAGTAACTGTAAAGTTATTATACTTGTATTGGTACTCGGTATTGGCAAGTGCCCAAATACTACACATACTTGTACTTGGTATACCGACAAATAGGGGTATCTGTGCATCCTTAATCATGATACAATAGAATACTGTCATATTGCCCACCCCTAGGAGCTAGTATGCTAAAAGAACATGACCAGCATACCATGCCCCACAGGATTCCCCACAACTGGATGTGACTGGGAATAAATGAAAACAGAGAGACAGGAATCGACTAACGGCCACAAACAGAGTTGTGGTTAGAGAGAGAGAGAGAAACCTACAAGGGGAAATAGACAGACTGTGTGTGTGTGTGTGTGTGTAAGACTGGTAGCTGTTAAAATGGGAAATGTTGTAAGGTTTATTCCCAGCATCAGTGTTCTAAATCTTTAATTTGGCAGTCTGCTGTGTGCTGGGTTCATCATTCTGCTAGCTGCAGTCACTCATTATGGCCTCTCACACACACACACACACACACACACACACACACACACACACACACACACACACATACACACCAGAATATGGGTCAGTTGTAACTGTACTGCTCTTGGTCTTTTCTCACTGAAGAACTGCCCTTGTTAATGGATGAGGATAAATCCAGAAGACGAAGGTGAGGAAGTGTCTTCTAGGACCGATTGTCCTGTGGTCACCTCTTTCAAGACTTTCAATTCAATGACAGAATGGTCACTTTAGATAATTAATGCACCTAAGCTTAACCTCAGTGACCTCAGAGACCAGCAAGATGTCCCCACAATGTAAAAAATGTCAGATCTTTCTGTCTTTGCATGGACATTTGGTCCCCACAGTGTTAATATGACTAACAAACACACACTTTTGTTGTAGTTATCCTGGTGAGTACTTTACACTGACATAATGAATATTGTAAATAATTAATCATATAAATGTCAGAATGCTCTGTTGTCACTTGTCACTTGGTCATTTTAATATAATACAGACGTGGTACAGACACATTTGTCTTAATTATCCTTGTGGGGACTTTCCATTGATGACATTAATATAACTCCGATAATTACTGTAGGTAATTAATGCTATAATGCCCAATAATCTCAGCCTCAGTCTCGGTAACCTAAAGGAGATCTTTTCACTTTTGGGTTTACTAATGAAAGTTTCAGCATATGTAAATACCAAAAATAGGCATAAATAAACTCTTTTCCTTGGGATCTATTTATCAAATCTCTCTGTCCTTGTGGAGACATGATGAATGATATATAATAATGATTACATGGACTGTAGACTGTGTGTGTATGTGTGACATATTAAACCCAGTTCCCAGTTTCACACTGGATTTCCTCATCTTAAGTCTATGTAAAGCTTTAAAAACAAACTCATGCAGTGCCTCACTGTGACTCACTACCCATTTATAGTGTACTGTATTAAAATTCGTAATTAGGACTGGGGGATATGATCCTATAAAGTCGTATCTCAGTTCCATCAGTGGTGTCTGGTGATTAAACGAAACAGAAAGTCATTACCACTGTTTTTCTTTTCTAGAATGTTTACTGAGAAAATAATTATACAGTAATCCTTACTAATACAGTGGGGCCAAACATCTGTGGCAAATGGTTTTCACAAATTGCCTACAAAAGTGTTTACGGCAGCACGGTGGCTTGGTGGGTAGCACCGCTGCCTCACAGCAAGAAGGTTCTGGGTTTAGTCCCAGGGTGGAGCGGTCTGGATCCTTTCTGTGTGGAGTCTGCATGCCCTCCCTGTGTCTGCATGGGTTTACTCTGGGTACTCCGGTTTCCTCCCCCAGTCCAAAGACGTGTGTGCCCCTTAAAGTGTCCCTTAGTGTTTGTGTGTTTGTGTCAGTGTGTGTGTGTGTGCGTGCGTGCGTGCGTGCACTCACCACAAAGACTTGGCACCCCGTCTAGGGTTGTTCCTGCCCTTGCGCCCAGAGTTGTTGGGTGTAGAATAAATTAGTATAATATTAGAATAACAGTCCTTCATGATCTTTAATGTAAATGGAAAGTCCTCACAAGGATAGTAAGACGAAAAGTGTATTGTAAATGATAAATGTTCTTCTTTGGTTTCTGTGGTATAGATTATTAATTTATGGGATAATAATTAAGGAATTTTAATCAACACTAATTTCCCCTTTGCTAGTATGTAGTGTTGGTGTGTGTGTGTGTGTGTGTGTGTGTGTGTGTTAGAGAGAGAGAATGATTGGTACTCGGGGAGGAGAGAGTCAGTGGTGTGGAAACTGAGGTGCTGATCTCAGCTGCTGCAGCAGAATCAATGAGCAGAGCTTTGTTGTTCTACAGCCGATCATTTCTCATTTTCTCAGTTACCTCACAAGAGACTGGCCTAATGAACTAGATTCAGGGATGCAAATTTGGATTTACAGTTGCAATATTTTTCACTCTCACAAAAGTGTTTGCATTCTCTGTAGCAGTTTCGTAATTGTATTTTTTTCTTGTTTTAACCCTGCTGTACCTTACCCATAATGCACAGGTGTAGGCATGCTCGACACGGCCCATCACAGGGCTGTGCAGGAGTCGCTGCTACAGTGCTGTTACTCCTCTTTCACACAGATCCAATAGTGTCTGCATGACTCAAATCCAATTCAAATCCAGGTCCCTGAGGTGCTTTGTTAGGGTATTAGACTGCTCAACACCCAAGCCCTCACTTTCCTAATGCTAAGGCCAGACTTCTTTTATTGCTTGCTTCGCGGATCCGCCGACGATCATATTGAAAGAAAAAAATGTATTTTTGTTTTTTTTTAAATGTATTTCTTCGGATCCGCCACAGCACCAATGGTTGAAATTCGAAAAAAAAAAAAAAAAAAGAAAAAAGAAAATATATATATATATATATATATATATATATTTATCATTTTCCACCCTCCCATGGAGAGCCAACCATTTTCTTCTGTGTTCTTCTTTTTTTCCAGATTCACTTTAATTTATTGT
>JAVSBV010041272.1:0-24617 GCA_033117975.1 Parotocinclus spilosoma
GAATACTCACCAAAAACAAGAAGTAACACTAGAGCATCGGCCGCCTGAGTCGCTACTTGCCGACATGACAAGTTTTTGTCGGCGGTTTTGTGTTCGCTGTTTGTGAAAGTTTCATTATAGACTAAATTAATTCAAGCTCTACGATGTTACCCAAACGTTCTGCAAGTTCTACGGCTAAAATAGTGTAGAAATATTTAAATAAATATAGTGTCCCTGCTTTGCGGATTTTCGAATATCATGGGTGGTCCTGAAACATAACCCCCGCCATAAACAAGGGAACACTGTAATGTAGCATGCTTTAGGATGGGCTGGCCATTCTGTATTCTGAAACGCGATTAATCCCAAAGAAGAATCAGCTACTAGGTACAAGGATTGAGATTCTTGTTTCCCTTGTAGTTTAAGGCTGAAGATATTTCAATTTATTTGTGCTATACTAAGCTTACTTAAGCTTAGTCTTGTGCCTTAATAAAAGGAAATGTTTGTTACATTTTTTGCGCAAATTGAAATTGGTTACCTGTACATTTAGACCTATACTATTTTTATAAATGGTCTGTGATAACTGACGTTCAAGTCTTTTACTTTTGGCAGCACATCAGATTATACGACAAACTGAAGCCTAAGAAGGTGGACCGTCCTTTAACGCATTTTAAAGGTCTAGTAAATTATATTGTTCTTTTGCTGGCAGTTTGAATATTTTCCTCATTCATATTTAATGCTGTCCCTTTTTCGTAACTAACAGCATTAGAAATGAGTCGCCCACAACCCCTGTGCTGCTGTCAGACAGTCGCCTGATATAATGAATATTTATGGTCGTTTGTGTTGCTGTGTCAGTTAAAAGTTGAAAGGTCTTCGTTTTGTACACTCCTCCCTCCGTTGCTGGAGGGAGCCATTTCTTCAGGGTAGCATGGCTGCTTAGTCATTCTTTACAGTTCCCCTCTGATGCTGGGTAAAAGCCAGACGCCAAGCATCGTAAAAGATGGAAAGCAATCGAGGCCAATTAGTGAGATTTTTTGGCAGCTCTTAGTCGATTAAGATGCACACGGATGAGGACCTTCAGGTTCCTCCCATCACACCAGCTCTACTCACTATTCCCAGATGTTATGCCAGTCACCAGCCTTTTTGATGCAGTGACCTATACTTGAGTGACATAAAAGAGCAAATAGCCTGATAATCAGCCAGCCTACCTTTATGGTCATTTAATGAAGGAGAAATCATCTCGTTTGCTTCAAAAACAATCTCGTCAGCTTCAGTATCTTCTCTTGCTTTCTCTGGCATATGGACTGCACTTTCATAGCGTGTGAATCGATCAGAGTGGCCTTCCAGATCTGTGTGTGTGGGCATAAGTCACTGCTCTTGCAAAATGCCGTGCAAAAACAGGTTCATTCTCATATTCTGGCCTCTCAGCATTACTTCTCCACTTGGAACCCCCAGTCTGCAATTGTTTTGCTTTATCCAACAGCTTTCCGACCAGTTTGCACTTGGTACCCTAATGAGGTGACCATGTGTCTCCTTTCACTAAGCAACGCATCTCTGAAGCTGCAGTCTCCCTAGGACTTGCCAAGGAACTAATAAGTTCAGGGCCATAATTCTGGTGACAAGTTTTACAATTTTATGTGAATATGGGCAATCGTACAAAAAAAGAACTGTATGGTCTGGAACTGGTAAGTTCCACTTACCATATAAAAGCATTTTGTAGTTCTAGAGTTGCAGACTGTTATTGCAAAGTTGCCATTGTGTTAGTCATCGGCTGCGTCCGAAAATCGCATACTTTGACAGTACGCACTAGATTCGATTCAGTACGCACTACTCGACCGTTAAAGCAGTACGCTCTTTAAGCACGCGAGTATGCAGAATACGCAGAACCTCGGACGCACTACACCCGCCATCTTACCAATGTCATGTGACACATAACATCACACCACCAACAAAAAATCGCCTCCATTCATTTCATTAAAAGCCCAATTCGCCAACATTTAGAATTATTTGAAAATATTTTTCAATTAAAAAATATTTTCAATTAAAATATATTTGTCTATATTTCATTTGAAATTTGTAAACCATCACCTCAGTGCTCACTCATACTGGTCACTGAAAGTTCCTCCATGGCATCTCATGGCAAAGAACTCTCTCAGGATCTTAAAAGACGAATTGTTGCACTACATGAAGATGGCCAAGGCTACAAGATGATTGCCAACACTCTGAAACTGAGCTCCAGTACAGTGGCCAAGATCATCCAGCGTGTTAAAAGAGAAGGGTCCACTCAGTATTGGTTGTCCAAAGTAGCTGAGTGCACGTGCTCAGTGTCACATTTTTGAAAGATAGGTGCAGGAGTGCTGTCAGCATTGCTGCAGAGATTGAAGAGGTGGGGGATCAGCCTGTCAGTGCTCAGACCATACAACATACACTACATCAAATTGGTCTGCATGGCTGTTATCCCAGAAGAAAACCTCTTCTGAAGTTTGTACACAAGAAAGCCTGCAAACAATTTGCTATATTTACATGTCAACAAAGGACATGGATTACTGGAACCATGTCCTATGGTCTGATGAGACCAAGATTAAATTGTTTGGTTTAAGTCTCTCCAGAGATTCTCAGTTGGGTTTAGGTCAGGGCTCTGGCCTAGATCAAGAATGGTCACAAAATTGTTCCACAGCCACTCCTTTGTTATTTTAGCTGTGTGCTTAAGATCATTGTCTTTTTTTAAGGTGAACCTTCAGCCAGGTCTGAGGTCCTGATCACTATGGAAGAGGTTTTCTTCCAGGATATGTCTGTACTTGGCATCTTCATCTTTCCTTCAATTGCTACCAGTTGTCCTGTCCCTGCAGCTGAAAAACATCTCCATAGCATGATGCTGCCACCACCATGTTTCACTGTTGGGCAGGTAATGAGCAGTGCCTGGTTTTCTCCACACATACCGTTTGGAATTTCAATCTTCGTCTCATCAGATCAGAGAATCTTTTTCTCATAGTCATGTGTTTTTTGGCTAAATCTATGCAGGCTTTCACGTCTTGCGCTGAGGAGAGGCTTCTGTCGGGCCACTCTGCCATAAATCCCCGACTGGTGGAGGACTGAAGTGATAGTTGTCTTTGTGGAACTTTCTCACATTTCCCTACTGCAACTCTGGAGCTTCTTGATTGCTCAGTTTGGCTGGACGACCAGGTCTAGGAAGAGTTCTGGTCGTCCCAAACTTCTTCCATTTAAGCATTATGGAGACCACTGTGCTTTTAGGAACCTTGAGTTCTGCAGATTTTTTTGTAACCTTGGTCTGATCTGTACCTTCCCACAATTCTGTCTCTGAGCTCCTTGGGCAGTTTCTTCAACCTCATGATTCTCATTTGCATTGACATGCACTGTGAGCTCTTATATAGACAGGTGTGCCTTTTCTAATCAAATCCAATCAGTTCAATTAAACACAGCTGGACTTTAATGAAGGAGGAGAACCTTCTCAAGAAGGATAAGAAGAAATGTGAATGTGACAGTTTGTTGGTTAAATATGAGTGTCACAGCAAAGGGTCTGAATACTGACTATGTGATATTTCAGTTTTTCTTTTTTAATACAGTTACAAAAATATCTACATGTCTGTTTTTTTCTGTCACGATGGGATTCTGAGTGTACATTAATTAGAAATAAAATGAACTTTTTTGATTTTAGCAAACGGCTGCAATGAAACAAAGAGCGAAAAAATGTAAAGGGTTCTGAATACTTTCCGTACCCACTGTATAGTATATAAAGTATATACAATATATATAAAGTGCTAAAAACATTTCTTTTGCCAAATGCCCCTTATACACATTTCACTTCATTTTGTACTTCTCCTAGTAAGAGTCATGGTTTAATAAACAGTTAATTAAATACAATTTCCTTTTCAGAAATGTTACGCATTAGAATCCTGCATATAGGAAATTACATTCATTCTTTCCAACAAACCCATGTATGCACCACTTCCTCTTTGGGTTAGTGGGGTTTGCTTAGCATACAGCTCAGCCGATGTGTGGAGAAGAGCTATGTCTGCCCATTTGTACCTTGACTTGTGAGCAGGACATTAGGACATCTCTTCAAGACACACATGCTGACAGTGGCCAGTGCCATTTCAGAGTAACATGTGTTACACCTGTGGGTAAGTGAGATGATTTTACCATTATTCTGAACCACACTCTAGAACAGGAAATCCCCCCAGTTTAAGCTATGCTTTCTTTGGCACACTTTGGTTATATTAAACAGATTCCAGACATCCAACTTCACCTTAATTCTTAGAAAAGAAGTCCAAGGCCAACATTAGAATATATCATTGTTTTAACAGTATTACGACTATATACACTACTCACACAAATTAGGGGATATTTCATTAAAATCCCATAATTCCCTAATTTTTGTGAGCAGTATAAAATTATTTCTTTGTGACTTTACTAGAGTAGAAACTTTTTCAACAATATGTTATATGTGGTCATTATACCATTTTCTACAATAACAAATATAATGATGGCCTAAAACTTTTGCACAGTACTGTATGTTACTGTATGATGGTAGGTAGGTGGATGCAGGATGCATATACAAGTGTGTGTGTGTGTGTGTGTGTGTGTGTGTTAATCATAAATACTGTGTGAATGTTAATTCTTTAAATTAATGTCTGCTCACAATCAGTCCCATGTTCCAGGCACACGTTTTTGTTTTCAATTCCCAGATTGTGATTTTAAAAAGCTAATAGATCATTAGAAAACCCTCTTGTAATTATGCTAGCACAGCTGCAAACAGTTGTTATTATTAAAGAAGCAACAAAGCTGGTTGATTGAATATCTGGAACATCAGCAATTATGGGTTATGTTACAGACTCAGAATAGCCAAAAGCAAATAACTTTCTTCTGAAACTCAGCACTTTATACTTGTTTTGAGAAATGAATGCTATTAAATGTGAGAAACTGGCAAGTAACTAAAGTTCTTGTACAGCACTGTGTGTTGCTCCCTTTACAAGCAAGTCTAAGTTGACTCTAAACTAAAACAGAAAGAGGACTAAGGGGCTCCACTCGCAACTGAGTATAGTTAAAGTTATTATTTTTGTAAAGAAGGATTTGTACTGCAGCAAAGTAATGATCCAAAAAACACCTGAAAGCTTTACAAGAAAGGGTATCACGTGATGCAGCGGTTAGCACAGTTCTATTATAGCTTCAGCATCCCCAGTTTGATTCTGAACTCAGACACTGCCTGTGTGGCATTTGCCTGTTTTTCCGGTGTCTGTGTGGGTTTACTCTGGTTGCTTTAGTTTCCACCCACAGTCCAATGACATGCATTAATTAACAGATTACACTAACTTGACCCAATATGAGTATGTTTGATTTGATATAACCTTGTGTATTGATGCAACCTTGTGTCTGTCATTAAATAGATTAATACATTTGACACTGAAAGTGAATTTAAATAAATTAAATTAACAAACAAACATTATAATGTGCTCCTTGGAATACTGTAAAATCCTGTTGGGATAACATGGAGCATCAGATTTTGCTCAACATTGTGGAGTTTATGTCAGCCCAAGAGCATGCTGTCCATATAGCAAAGGGAGGGCACATAGGAACTAATGTTCACAGACTTTAGGCCCTCCATGTAGATACAATAAAATATATAGTGAAAATGAGATTTTTGGTGATAGCCCAGTTATTAAGAAAAAACTAAATATTCAGTATTTTCCACTGCACTGTAATCTGTTCTTTATGACTAATCCAGACCCTACGAACCTCAGTACATATGCCAAAAACATAGAACCTTGAAGAAAATATTTATTTATTTATTTTAGACTAAAATTTATCCTTTTCTTTTCTGTTTGCTTGGATTAATCTCCAGGACATTTATTTAAAGCAGAGAGAAATAACCCCCCTTCTGCAGTCTAGGTGCTCCACACCTCCTGACTGCTCACTGTAGCCTGTAATAACATGTAATAGACATGGAAAAGCAGAGGCCCAACTATAACACTCCTCTGCTTCTGCTCTGCTTTGTGAATGTCACATGGTAGTAAGAAGTGCCAAAGCACCACATCAGTCAACATCAAACCATGCTGTTTTAGTCTTCTTACAAGTAACTGTAAAGGGATTAAAATGGGTAATTGTCTACTTCAGAAAGTATGAATAAAATCAAACTTATAAATTTACTCTGAAGCAAATACCCATTTCATCCTGATAAAAAAAACAAAATTTTTTCAACTTTTGTCCCATCATTTTGGTTTTAACTCGCATGGTTGTTGAGTCTAAATGTTTCTGACTTTAGACTGGAGATAATCAGTGCTTATAAAGTTCCACTGTTCTGGTTTCTTCATAAATGCAGTGCTATTTCCCCATAAAAGAAACCATTTTAAACCGTGCAACTACTTAAAGTACATATGATCCAACTTCCATTCTGCTTTCTGTAGTGAGGATGTTTGATGGTAAAAATGTGTCTGCTATCAGTACAGGAGTACACATTAGAAATGAGGTAGCAGTGAAAGCAAAAGTTCCATTTTTGTTCCTGCAGATCATGATTATAACGATCATGGTCAAAGATGGGTGGGGTTCGGCATTCAGAGACTGGCCCAGAATTCATTTATCGCAAGCAAATGTGCTTCCTAAATGGGGACTGCAAGAACATTTTAGGCATAGCTGTGCTCAAGCGCCTCTAAATTAATCCCAGAACCCTTAAAATAGTACAGTTTTTGTTTTTTTCTAAAGGCAGGTTACATCTGAAAATCAGATAACAGAAAGTTGTTTGGTTAAAACATAACTTTAAAAATGTTGTATGATCCATGTGATGGCTTTGTGGCATACAGGGACAGCATTAATCAAGCTTGTTGAAGCTTCTGGTCTAATAGGCTAACATCTACAAATGATATTTAAGGGTAAATCTTTCCTTTTTTATCTTAAAATAACGATATGCTTAGTTTACATCTAGCTATTGTTCTTATCAAATATTTTTATTTTATAAATGCTTCTTGTAATGGCTGCTACCACCAGTCTAGACAAAGGCCTTAGTGGTCATTAAAGGGAAACTAACTACTTTTTTGTAACTATTTATACATAAGAGCATATATCTATATCTATATATAACACATCAATTTACAACTTTGGTTGGTTTCCTAAGTTTGTACTAAATAACCGCTCGTAATATATTTAAATCTAAAGCAGTACATACAATATATATATAGGTATAGTCTGAGGTAAAGCCTTTAATATCAATCAGCTGCCCTAGTGTGCCTCAAAACTAACAAACACTGTCATTAGCTTAATGCCATATCATTGCAGTTAACACGGTCATTACTTCTGTAGCAATGTTTCAAAAGGACAGCTAGATCCTGAGTTCAAAGAGTCAAACCCTTTTTAGGTACATCTGCACAATAACAATTTGCACAGACATACAAAACACAGAATGCTGTACGTGATATGTGTAAAGCAGTGTACATTTTGAGGTTTCTTTACATGAAATAAACGAAGAAACATCTGCCTCCAGAATGCAGAGCGCTGCAGAAAATATAAGTAGTGGTTAACAAATGGTGTCTCAATTCGTTTCTCAAACATCAGTAACCATATGATGGAATTTAGCATGACGGACAAAATAAGGGACAAACAATACCTAAAAAATACCTAAAACCAAATCTGGGAGTACCAAGACCCAACTTGCTTGGGCAGCCTATAGCCTTGCCAGTGTCAGCTGAAAATAACTGCAAGAATTAAGCAAATAGATAAAGTAAATTAATAAGGGATAGCATTTTTCTTTGATTTACCTAAATGTCTTGTTGGTAATCTTACAGACAGCTTTCTACAGCATCAGTCAGTCATTCCACTCAATGTGAAATGATAATAGCACCAAACACTTAATGAGTAGATGAAAAATGTTTCCCAGGTAGTTTAATGCTTAATGTAGCTTGCAGATCCAGATGACCTTAATGAGCTGTTCTTGTTTGCCTTTAGAATCAACTTTTTAAACAGCTCACCAGTACCAGTCACTGATAAGACTCCTTACACCATGGCATCTCTACCACAAAGCTTAATGATAGTAGAAATGCATTCACTGATATATTTCTCACCAGATCTTTAAGGACAACTCTCTGGATCATCACAATGCAACTCAAGGACTTTCCATATTCTGCTAGAAATGTCATTCCATACTTGATGTTTTTCTTAAACAGCTTCTGGCTATTGTTTTTCTCAAAATAGTCTTGTTGTTTGAGGTCTTCACTGTTTTGAAGGTATTTCTTGTCTGTGAGAACTGTACAGGTGGTCTTGTCTGCTAGAAGAAGCTTTTCCAGTTCATTTATTTCTGCTACAGCTGGCCTATTCTCTTAATAGCTGATAGTGAAATAGGGATTTGCTGTGCCTTTATGGTCTTGTAAATGTAAGAATAGCTGCAGCTGGCCTGACAAAGACCAAAATGTGGTTTCTGACAGCAACCTCTTAGGATCTGTTAAGATGGCGAGGGAATGTTCTGTGACTTCCAACTAAATGTACAAATAGCTGGTAGAAATTGGCAAACCTAGAAATGTGTGCCTCCTGACGAATGAGTGGACACTGAAGTAGCACTATTTGAAGTACTATATATATGCTTGTATATGCTAAGTTTAACTCAAAAGACAAGGGGCATTGGATAGATCAAACGGCAGGTGAGGTACCCTGTGCTCAAAGTAAGACCTGTAAAACACTCCCAATGGGAAATCTGTAGTGTTTACTGTTCTCTGAATGCACCTGGTCTCATTTTGCTGTAGACAGACATGCTTTCCTCCAAGACTGGCAAAACTACTGCCAGATTCAGGAGAGGGAACCATGAAGCAGTAGCAAGCAGGGAAAAGGCAGAAGCCATAAAATAATAATCAATCCAGATTCAAAACCAACAAGACAATATTTTTTAGCAAACAAACCAAGAACTGATAAAATGGGAAACCAGTAACACAAAAGTAAAGCTTAAACCTGAGTAAACAAACAAGATTGCGATAGAAATTTTCACTAACTCAGTAAGTATTCAGTAAGAAACTTTGCAAGGAATGCAAGGCACAGGATGGTAGATAAATATATTTACCCGCATAGATGGAATGAGATTCAGGTGTGATGAATTAGAAAGCTGGCAAATGGAATTGCTGCATACCAGAGACTTGGTTAAAGCTGTGTGGGTAAATGGGATTCTGGAAGTTAGAATCTGGAAAACCAAGCAAGGTGTCCACATGTGTATCAATTGTATAGGACACCAGCCACAATATAGGTTAATTGGACACTTTTTGGAATTATAATTTGCCCAAACACATTGTTTTAAAGAGCAGTTCCCATCAGTTTTTTTTCTGTGTTGGCGCTGGAATCATATCTGACAGATCCAACAGAATCTGCACTACTGCACAGAAAAAAATCAAATGTAAGTGGCTTTATTTAGAGTTTTTACTGTTTTAGAACATATAAACATTTTTATATACAACTGTAGCAGGTTTTTTATTTGGTATGCCAACCATGAAACTTCTAGAATGACCATCCTGGTATAATAACATAGAAATTGGAACAATTACGTCAAACAAAGCCCAGACAACGCCTGGCTCTAAAACCTATGTTTTAGCATTGCTTGTCTAAAAACATTACATTTAAGTAGTGAGCAGAGATCTCACTTCTTGTAAGGAGAATGTTTGCCTGTGGGCAGTTAGCTTGTCCAATCCTAACCTCAACTGCAGATCATAGCTCTTCGTCTGTGTAGAGCCAGTTTATTTATGACCTACTCTGTGCACTTGTGTTGCCTCACTGGAATGCAAGAAATGTTAAAAATTCTTTATTCTTCCTGACCAAGCAACTTCTAGACAAATGGTGCAGGCTTCTCAGTGTAGAAATGCTACACTGTTCGCCCATTTCAAGTCCCACTGAAGTGCCCTCGGTGAATGAAAACAATTCAGGTTCAAAGGAGTGTGTTATTCTCTTTGGTTTATTTCTCTCCATGGCTGGATGAGATGTGGTCAACTGTAGTCTTATTATAGTATAAGATTCTACAGATATGCGCCACATAGTCTATTCAGGCAATCTGTTTCACAGTACATATACTGTATAACCTCTTAGAAATCTATAATATTATCTTTATAGTCATAATTAGTGCATAAGTTCACTAATGTTCACACAATGTCCAAGTCTCATACTGCGATTTTACATATTGTGTTGTGGACTTTAAGTACCTGCAATTCTAGAGTAGTAATAGTAGTACTAACTACAGAGTACAGACTAAAAATGTTCCTATTATTACAAAATTTTATGCCTCAAAGCCCAAAGATGAACAGGACCATCCAGACAGTAGCATTAGTAGGTCCAAACGTCAGGTTCAGTTATTCTGTGGAGTCTGTAAGATAATTTACACTTCTGTGATGGCAGCATTAATGCAGAAAAGTATATTAAAATCAATTATATTAAAAACAAATGCCACCTTCAAGACAACATATTTTTCAGGGATACCCATGCATTTTTCTATAGAAAGACAATACAAAACCATGTGCTGTGCACATAAAAAAAGTTGATGTAACTCATTGCAACTTATTCTGAATTGGTTTTCAATCTACATAAGTTTTCTCATGTCATTCCACTGCTGTGTTCACTTTGCTAGCTCCCTGTAGCTGCCTGCATCAGATAGAAAACCCTGATGTTTACCTACAAAGCCAAAAATGGAAAGGCATCATCTTACCTAAAGGCTCTAATCAAACTAGGTTTTGTACCTCATACCCTCATAAACATGAGATTGGCTAGACTGAATCCTCCGCGTAAGATGAATGGAAGACAAGCATTAAGGCTCTTCTCCATGCTGGAACTCAGGAGGTGGAATGAACTTCCACTGTATGTCCAAATGGCTTTAAGTGGTGTCTAAAAACTCACCTCTTCACTCAGAACACTCAGCAAGACTGAAAATGCGAAAATGCAAAAAAGAAACCTTTGCTTGCAACCTTATTGATTTTACCTACATTAGAACCTAATTAGTTCTGGTTCGATTGTGTTATTAGGCTATTGTTTATTTGTACTAAAATGAGGATTGGTCTTTTCAGACGAATACAAAGCACTTTTGTAAGTCTCTCTGAATAAGGGCACCCGCTAAAAGCTGGAAATGGAAATGTAATGTCTCTCAAATTATGTACATAAAACAGCACATTTTCAACAATTGACAACATACCCAAACGACATTATTTATCCACTGGCTCATTTATTTCATATTGTACCCCCTCACAATAAAACAATGATATATAGATTTCTGCTCTTGTAGCATGGTTAATCATATAGTCAGTATAAATATAATATCTGTATCAGGAGCTGTGTGATGCAGACTAGCTTTAGAGATAATTCAAACAACTGTACATCTCATAGAGAAATATCATTACAATGAATTTCATCAAACATGTGCATTAGTGAACAATAGTGTACACGAAAATATCCTTTTTATTTACATCCTTTACATTCCTACGAACTGGTAAGTACACCAAAGAGTTCTTGACGCCAATGCTAATATATAAATGGCACAATGTATATGTGAGGTTGCTTAAAATGAGTGACGCATGCATCTTCGCTAGAAAGATACAATGGTGGAAATGAATAAAGTTGAAGCTGACGATAAATCCTACAGAGAGAAATGTTTTTGAGGCAGGTTTGCCTATTGAGTTAATTTCCAAAACAGATTAACCAGTTGCCAAAGCCAATATGCTAATTTCACTAGCAAGTCTTTACTATTTCTGCTATGGATAGATACACCTCTTAGGGCATAGGCTTACCCATTATATTAAGGATGTCATCCAGGATAGAGGGGCCTAAGTCCAGTTCAAGGGATAGTAATGACCCAGTGATCTGACTCACAGACTCCTGAGACATACTCTTGTTTTTAGAAAGTTCAAAGTCAAAGTCACAAATGCGTCCTTCCTCTACACCGCTATCTCTGTCTGCCCAGTCCCCGTTTAAACTGGGCAGATCTTTTGAATACTTATAAATTATATCACCATTGACACTAGAAAAGTCATTGTTGCTCCTCTTACCATTGCTATTAGCATTTTCATTGCAGTTGCCATTACTGAACATAGAGGTTAAAGGCATCACAGTTTTCTCATTCTCAGTGTTGTGCAAACTAATCTGATTGGGTGTCTTCTTGGTTGGTGATTTTTCAACATAGTCCAGCAGGTATAAAGACTTCTCGTTGACCTCCTCTGAAACAGGACTTGGATCACCTCTGAAGACAGTGATTGACTGAAGAAGGGTCTCCATTTGCAAAATGTCTAGGTCATCTATATGTTCCGAGCTGACAGGAGGAGTCGGATCCCCAGTAAGATCATCTAGAGGTCCCTGGGCCAAGGGAAACATGGCGGTAGACATAAGAGGAAGGGTCAGTGCTTGGCTACTCCCAATGGTTGGGAGGGATATAGCATTCTTCAGGATTGGAGAAGGAGTTTCAATATAGGAGGTATCAGATGCACTGTTAGCTCTTATAAACTCGCCATGAGCACTATACTGTGGAGCACCATACACTATCCCACCCTTCCCAGGAAGAAGTTCAAACTTGCCCTGAAGAAAGGACATGTCACCAAAGGTGTCACAGTCACCTCCTTTCCCAATGTGGACAGTGTGGCGAAAGTCTCCTAATGGAGGGCTGATCATGTCGGGAGACAGAATGTCTCTTAAACGACACTTCTTTCCTTTCTTGTTGTTGTTGGATTTTAGGTAGATTGGGGTTTTGGCTGGCATCTCTGTCTCAGAACAGCAAATCCGTACCAGAAGGAGAAATGGAAAGAGAGCTACTTTGTTATACTGTGATGTAGAATGAATCCTGCTCTGAGTTCTCCTCAGGAAAGGACAGGAGTTACATTCTCAGAGACCTGAAGATTGTAGGCCTGCAGAGATAGCGTCCTTTATGCTCACCGTCAGGTCTGTGCAGAGGTCTTTTACCTATAAAAAAGGAGACAAATGGCGGTTAATATTATTGTTAATAATAATATTATTGCTGCATAGTTTTCATATAGATCTTGCATGCAGCCTTTTCTGAAAATATACTTTTTAAATATTGTCTTCATCATTTATGTGCTAATGTCATAAATACACCTGTGAACCCTAAAAATACTGGGGATAATAATATGGAACAAAACCCTGATAGACTTCACTTAGCCATCCAGATAATTCAAACAGTGGGAACAGTTTAAATGTTTATTCAAACATCACAAAGGAATAACACTTCTGGATTAAACCTTACATTTTGTAATTCAATCATGCTTATGCAGATGTTACCTTTTTCCCTTAAGCCTATATATCTAGTTGGCCATATAATATTCGAGCGGTGGACTGAAACCTGTCCCAAATCAAAGAAGAACGAATATATGGCTAAATGTAGTATTATCAGTCATTATATGCCCAGTGATAAAGTTAAGACTTAAACAGGTATCCAACTTTAGCAAAGCCTCTTACACGAAGATCCAAAGAAGCAGTTTCACTGGTAATCTCTGACTCATCCCCATTTATTATCGTATGTGTTATATAAGATGTCATATAAATCTTATGTAAAACAGTACACGTGAAAGCATCAGTATTAATGTTTTAAAGTCAATTCAGTTGTGTTTTTTAAACGATGAACCTCTACACATGCTTGGCAGATCTATAGACCATTCTATCACTGAATATGCATGGTGATATACAACATCTGCCAAACAACCACTCATCAAATATATCATTTTATTTTTTAGAAAATGAAAAGTGGGAAAATGAAAAGTGTATACAGCTGAAATTGCCCTCAGAAATGAATGGTCCTCCAGCTGGTTTAAAACTTAAGCATTATCAAATAGACTGTAAGTCAAATCATATATCTCTCTAAAAAAATTACAAAAAATGAATGGCAAGAGCCCAAGCTGTTGCTGGCTCAAAGTCAGACTTGCTGCTGTTTAGTATGTGTTAATATGGAGCAGCTGGATTCCACACTAGTCTCAGAGAAGTGAAGGGGTTTTAGTAAGATCAGTGTGAGAATGACTCAGAGGAAAGAGCTACTGCATTGTGCAGCAGACAGAGTACAGGAGATGAAGTTATGATAAGTTTTTGAAAAAAACAACAGATTCCTACATTTATATAGATTTGATTCCTTGCCTGCCGGTCCAAATTGCCCCAGAAGTGGTTTGACAGTTAGCCAAAAGACACAGCTTTGGGCAATACTGATAAGTAAACCCAATACAGAATGCTGGGATAAAAGGTTTGAGAGGTTTTTAAGTGCTGAGGATTCAATTTTTGGAAGGAGAGTGAATACAAAGTGAGCATTGAAGGCAGCAGAAAGAATGAGAGAACGGGAGACAGAGAGAAACAAAAGCAGAGAACTTGTCCATTTATAGACATATTTACTTTGGAGAAGCCTCTAAGCATTGACCCTGACCGACAGACTGCAAACTATCATAAAAGCAGCAACGGGGCCAAGTCCACACCAAGGACTACAACTGAAAAACATCCACATTCCTGGAGCAGCAGAGTTTCGTACTTCTGTTATTGAGATCTCACTAGAAACGTGCCTAAAGCCATGATACGCACCAGCAGTCCGTACCACAAAGTATTCAAGTTGGACAATCTCAGACCTTGACTTGGATATCAAGCCAATTTGTTTTTCTTCACTGTAAATGTCCTGAAATGGTCTTTTATAGTATACGATATGAAGGTATGGCTACATTTCCCTCACGCTATAAGCTACAGAAGGCAATCTCTCCTGTAAAAGAATACAAAACCACAAAAATTCCATTCTGTTTACAAAACAGGAAAAAATCCATTTCCCCAGGACACGACATGCCATTGGTAAAATCCTAGCAAATTACAAATAGCGTCAGTAAACATTCTCTAAACTAAAACAGGTCAGGGGCAAAGCAAGCTTATCACAGTTTATAATTGAAGATATTTACACAATGACTCTGTTTATTGCTTCCTACGTTGACTTGAATGAGTGCCATTGTTCTGCTGGGCCTTCTCGCTTTCCTTCTCTTTCCTTTTCCCTCCTGGAGCGTGTCTTTGTATTTCAAATGTTCTTACAATCATAGAAATACATTAAATCATGCAATTTGTGGTGTTTCACGTTAACTAAAGGGCATTTTGCCAAATCTTTAAATCTTTATTTGAAAAACTAAGGTAAATGCATTTCTAAAGTTAAGGATAGAACAAGGGTAAAGTTTTCAGCTACAGTAATACACGGCCATGGAAGTTCCTCACAAACATAATAGACGCTTGACCAGAGGATGGATCAATGGATCCACAGGCAATATCCAGTATCTGTAGTTATGCATTTAGGTACTGATGTATGTTGACACAAATAGCACAAACCACATTTGACTTGCAGCCTAAATGCTATACATAGTTGCAAGAAGCACTATGGATAGATTAGGAATGTGCAGGAAATTTATATGTGTGGTGTATTACACATAATTATCTCTATAATGGGACTAATAAAAATGCTTTTTAAAAACTTAACTAAGTCAATCGGGAGTAAACTGTTGTATTATAATATTGTATTAAACTGCTTCACCCCCTGAGCACAGAACAATGCTGTTGATAGCATTGGATTGGGTTCGAATCCCAGCAGTGGGGAGACCAATCAGCAGTTCCCATTACACTGAAACAGCGACCCCTACCCAGCCTTGTGATATATTGTTCTCTGGAGACCCCATAATCCTGACCAGGAGAAAGTGAGATTAAACTTTCAAAATTGTGTTTGTGAATTATTTTGAATAAAATAACTTAAAATTATATTGCTCACAAAACTGATATATCATAATTCAATATCCCCTACATTAGACTGTATATTGAAAAGAGAATGTCAAAGTTGTATAGAGTACTGTGCATCAGTTTCAGGCCAACGTTTCATTTGATTTTGCTTTTTTTGTTTCAGAAGTAGTATAATGCCCATATATAACATACTGTTGACGATTGGATCCAAAAACTTGCATTTGTTACTCTATTATATTTTTTTCACCATTTTCCCCTAATGAAAATTTCTTGGCTGCTACACTTTAACCTACACTACACTTTAAGACCCTTCCTGATCAAGCTAATGATAAATGTGTATAACATTAAAGCTGCAAAAGCAAATAGCAGCTGCTTTTTCAGTTTTTTTTACACTACTTACAAATGTCCTATATTTTCTGGTTGTATTCTTAAAATGATACATCATTGTAATGAGAAATAATCATTATAATTATATGGTAATAAACCAGTGCTAAAACAATAGTATATTCAGTCTTAGGAAGGCCTAAGACATTTGCACAGTACTATATTTGATAGATGATCAACAGAAATAAGTAGCTAAGAAATGAACGGACCAAAATCCTAAATAACCATGCTAACTGTTCATCTGATATGGTGTCACAAAAGCAAATGTGTGACTTTATAAAAAATATATATATTACTTCTCATTTTCTGTTAAGGCTGTCAAAGTCTTTGTTTCACTTGCCATCCTAGTCTCTGCTTCTTTACTTCTCTGCAGTTTGACCTTGACTGTAAGTGCACACGCTGGAGTCAAACACCAGCAGTCTAGTATGCTGCGTTGCGTTACACAAGAACCCCTCTGGACTGCATTCTTCTGAGCTCAGCATTCTTTTCTAATACAAGTGCTCAGTCTATGTGTATATGAAGGAAACGGATCTGTCTGAGACAGTAAAAGGTCATTATTGGTCATAAGTGACAGCATTAGACTCACTCAGTAATTGATTACTTACATAGTCTCACATCCTGGAAGAACCAGGATGGCCATAACTCACTAGGGTCCTATAAATACATGTCTTGAGTTATTGAGCATGATTAAAAGGGTAATGATTTCTACTCTGTGCCAACGCATTTGAAGAAGGATGTGATGTTGAAATATCATGCCGTAGCAAAGCAGGACTTGGGACACATTAAGAGGAATGGCAGATCTTGTCACAAATGTGTACAAATGCTGTCAGCACTCCTGGAGGTCCTGGAAGAAATGGCTAAAGTTGCAAAGCTGCAAAGAATCAAACTTCTTACATTTGACACCGGCAACTGTCATCAATATTGGGAATCAGAAATTGGCATTCAGTTAATACTAGTTGAAAGTTCAGCCAGAGTGTCAATTCCACATGGTTTGATCAGGTTTAAATATAGGTACAAGGTGGAACGCAGTTAGATCTTCAGCTCTTCAGTCTACCCCCTTGTGCCTTACATCACACCCTCTTTTCAGAAGAGCTATCACTGTGCTATTTTAATCACAAGGTCTGCATGCCAGTGGGTCACCAGTGTGCCCCAATTCTCCTCGCCAGTCATTAGGAGGGTGGGGTTGAATTAAGGAGATGGTAACATGAGAGGGAGGGGTGGCTTAAAAATAGAATATGGAGAGAGAAAATAGGGTTCCTTGTGCTGACTCCTGTCAGCGCTGACATTTATTCTGGGATCTCTTTAATTAAAATGCAATGCATGGTATGCAGGTCAGCCTATTATCTGAGCTGTTATAATCTAAATACATGTGCAGCGATAACATATGGCAAATTGGGCTCACTGTAAACAGTGGACAGCTCTACAGTAGAGCTGTATTTGCGTGTCACCCTAATCTATTTTAGCCATGGCCTTTTTTGGCTGAAAATGCAGCAGCCTGTTGGTTGAGGTCGGCATTTGTTGCTGCTGATGCTGTATTTAATAGTCCATCCGCAATACATGTGGCACTGTGCAGCTTATATTGCTGAGTAAATAAATGGCTAGCATGCTATTGGATTGACTCAAGTGTTTCTACAGACTGACATTTAACCCAACACTTTATGGTTTCCACAAATATACGTGCAACCTTTTTTTTAATGCTTTGTAATAAACAAGATTCAAAGCTGATAACACAGGCTCTCTACTCAAAATTCCTCTAGTTTGGCTTTCCAAGGTTTTTTTTTAAATAAACTGTAATTATACTGCAGGCTAGGCACTTCCTCTCGAGGCCTGAGGGCTAGAGAGTTGAACCAGGCAGGGTGGAGCAAGTGCTCTTCGTGTTTCAGCTTCATCTGTTATTCTGTCTCTCTTTATTTGTTTCCTTCCCCTGTCATCCACCTCTGCTTCTGTCCTCAGGCCCCATGTTGTCTTTGGCTCTCGGCGTGCTGAAATGAAAGAGCTGAAAAACGTGGAGGGAACGTCAAAACAGCTGGGCTAAGGCAGAGCAGCTGCTTGTCCAAGTTCTCCTGGCTGTTGCTGAATAGTAGCTCTATGGTATTAGTGGTTAGTGTGTTGGACGGGTGGGAAAGTGTTAGCTGGAAAAGGCAGACATGTACCTTAAGGTGTTTGGGAGGGAGTTTGCTAAGAACATGCTTGACTACTTCTGCCTACCTTGCACACGTTTGACACAGCTGAGAAGCGCTAAAAACATGTTTCAAATGTTTGTAATGTTAAATAAATTACACTGACAGACAGAGCATATATAAATCCATATACCCCATACATTTATTTTTTGTTTTAAATGGATATTCCTGTTTAATGAAACAAGCCATAAGCTATATGTATGGCTTGCTGTTTCTCAAGAGTTCCCTACAACCTGCTTAAATCAGGCATAAATGCAGAAGTACATATATATATATATATATATATATATATATATATATATATATATATACAGTACAATAATGAAACCAATGACTTACTATATGTTTGTAACCTAGCTGTTACCTCTTAGTGTGTCTCCTCGAGCTTAATCTGATCTCTTCTTGCCCAATAGCTTCTCTTCTGAAATTCTTCAGCTTCAAATTAAATTTCCATATGATGAGGTGTGTTTGACAGTCTTGGTTTTCCTTCCCTCTCTCTCAGTATGTCTTTCAGCCCTGAAACTCTGTCTTTCCCAGGCAGGAGGTCTGCTGGACAGCTGTTTTTGGATTCTGCTGGTTTGCTTTGAGCGGCTCCTCTCTTTGCTGTCCTGCTCAAGGAGAATTCTCCACCTCCTCTTTCTCCTCTCCCCTCCTGCCGCACCTGCCTCCGTCTGTTTGTGTGCTTCTGCTGTGGTCCTCTTGCCTCTGTCCACTTTCTAAGCACTGGTTTGTTAGCTGGCAGAAATACATGCAGGATGGACTGTTTATCGAGTGAGGGGATGATGGAGTCCAGATTGTGGCGCTAGCTGCGGATGGTATACTACATAAGCTGCTGTGCTCTACGTCCTTCCTTTGCAAAGAAAAATGCAGATTCTCAACCTCCCTGCTTCTCTCCTCCTCTCCCTCTCTGTGTCTCTTCTGTACTCTCCTCCCTCTTTCTCTTTATTTAGGAAAGCATCACTGTAAATCTAAAGTAGCATACAATATCCCATTATTGCAAGTATGTGTTTGTATAAACTCCCTCTTTCGTTAAGTAACTCCCTGTTTTATGGTTCCTAAAATAGACAGTTAGGTATGCACCAACTTTTCAGGGATGTTGTCCTCCCATTGTGTTACTACTAAATTCACTTTGATTCTGAGAGAAGCACATGACAAAGAGCACAACAGTGACTATTTAAACCATGTGTGAGAAATGCAGGCCATGCTCATTACAACAAACAAGAGTTGCCTTTCAGCAAACATACACACAAACAGCATACCGCAAGGCTCTGTTGGTGGAAATCGCCGTGGGTTTTACAACATCTGCCCTACTGTGGTTTCGTGAAAGGACAAGTATGTTTACAGATCCTGTGTGCTGTAAATCGCTGAGTGTGTACTGTAAGAAAATGTATACCAGGATTGTTAAGTCTTTTCACTGTCTCTTTACGCATTTTCCCCAATGTGGGTTTCCTTGGCAACACTCACTGCTCTGCAGTGATGTCACGTTATGGGGAGCGTGGCGTCTGCCTGAGAGGCATAGAGTGGATATGAGCAAAAGACAAGTGTTGGTAGCTTATGCATGTCCATGCAGGTCATTTGAAGCTTTCTTGCAGCATCAGCATTTGACAATCAGTCTATAAATACACCATAAATCCGTTCTTCCCTTCTCACACAAGCCCTCTTCATAATCTTCTTGCACCATGCTAGGCAGCACATTTAGTCAGAGAGGTTAAGTCTATTTCCTCATGGCTGCATGATGTGACTGATGATCTAAAGCCACCCAGTAATTAGGTAAAACAGCCTCGTTTAGCAACATCTAAACTGCTTTCTGAATGGGAGCATTTTAGCCTTGGGGGTGGATGTGCAAAGAGTGATCTCATTGAGGCAGGCATGTGGAAAGCACATGGTTTTTGAAAAGAATACAGTGCAGTGTCTTCAAATAGTACAAGTTATATATGAATAATGCTTGCCACCGCACACCCAGGAACAACTTTTCCCCACAAAAAAGCTACCATCCTGTTTAAGGTGATTTAAAGCCGTCTCTGCTTGTCATTTAATCCAGCTTTTATTCATTTCACAAACTTTAGAGCAATGAAGACAAAAATACACTAAACTCCTGTTCAAGGATCTGACCGGTGGCCAGGAATCTCGAGGTCATCCAAGGCATTCGCTGTGTATTTTCGTCTCTTAAGAGGCACCACTGAGGGGTCTGAGTGGAGTTTTTTGAAAGGTTACTGAAGAAATTACTCAATTTTCCAAACTTTGGAGAAGTTTGTTTTTGCCAGTGTGGGGAAAAATACAAGTGCACACTGTGAATGTGTGGTCTGCCTTCCCAGAATGCCGTGTGTTGACTAACTGCTGCCACTGAAGTCACCACTTTTACTGTCAGTAAATACGTAGATACCTTCTGTTTATTCAGTTGGGTGTTTTAGGTAGCTTCAAGTTGTTGTTAGCAATTGTAGCAGAAATAATAGGAATGCTTTATATTTTCAAACATCACCAACCTTCAATGCTTCCTACATTTATATTTAGCAGCCATCCTTAACCAGAGCGACTTACAACTGGTACAATCTTATAATCCAAGCAATTGTAAGTTAAGGGTCTTGCTCAAGGGCCCAATTGTGGAAGTATGGCAGTGGCAGGATTTGAATCCCGAATCTTCTGATTACAATTTCTAGCACCTTAAAAGCTAAGCCACCACAGTCTGATACAGTCACTGATACACCATTAAAAAATGACATTCAACATAATAGACAAACACTTAGAAATACCTTCTCATATTGATTTCTGGGATTTTGGTGTGGGCATGTTATTGTTTCTCACTTATACAACCTGTGTCAGCCACAGACAGCTGAATTTTTGTAATGTTATATGTTACAGTTATGCCAAATATTTTAATGTCAACAGCCAGAATGTGAGGGGAATATCATCACTTGTAATAATGTAAGGTTTAATCCTGTGTTCTACTTTAGATTTCAGATGATTCAGTTCAAAAGTGTGAGTCAGGACATTCACGTTGTAAAACTGCTATATAAGTAGCAATCTGTGTCACATGTAAAGGGTTTGCTTTTTATCTGGCTATGCAGGAATTCAAGCAAATTACCCCCTTTGACTAACTAACTCTTTCAACAGATTGTATGTCCTACTGAAATAAAGCTAAACCAGTAGAGAGATTTGCCCCAAATGGTCTTGAAAGTTAGCCAATAAAAAAACATATGACATGTTTCTGATTTACCTTTGTATAGGAATACTGCCATAATGACAATAAATCACACATTTATTTTTTACTAAATATTTATTATATTTAATTACTTTTATTTACTAAATACTTTCAATAAATTGTTTCTTTCATCTGCAGTGACCACTTAATCCTGTTGACGAAAGTGTTTCTGTGAGGGTCAGCCAATACTGGAAACACCAGATATGAAGCAGAAACACATCTACCATAAAACATCAGTCCTACACAGGGCATCACACACTCACTCATTCACATTCAAAGGGTTATTCAAAGGGTCACTGTCTTGCTGAATGACCCACATTTTCTTGAGATTCAGTTCACAGGTAGTCCTGACATGGTCCTTGTATAAATCATTGTTTCATTAATGGAGGTTATTGTTGAAGCTGTCATGGTCCATTTGTAGAAAAATATTCCCAATTATTGTTACTACCACCTCCATTTTTAACATTTTCAATTAAATCATTACGCTAAAATGCAATGTTTATCTTTTTATAGATATAATGTTTGTCATGTAAACCAAAAACTTATATTATGGTCTCATACACCCACAACATGTTTTTTCCAATAGCTTTCGGGATTGTCTATGTTCCACTTAATGGGCATGTTATTTTTTTACACCAATGGCTTTCTCCTTATAATAGCCAATGTGAAAGAGGCCTTTAGTTACTTAGAAGTTACGACAAGTTCCTTTGCGACCTCCCAGACTATTAAATGCCTTGCTCTTGCAGTGATCTTTGTGGCCTTGAATGGTTTTGAAATTGCTTGCTGTGTCTTTCTAACTGTGAATCGGTGGAGTCCAAGCTCTCTGGAGATGCTTTTTTTCAGTGATGTTCATTGACTGTCTCTCATTAACAGGTCCTCAGTAAGCGCCTTTGTGTGTACAATGATACACTTCCACAAACATGTTCTAAAGTTTACTTTGATAGATGCCTGTTCTTTAATTACGACAATGTGCCCACTCACACCTAATTGCCATACCAGTGCCTGATATTAACTGCAAATGAGAGAGGCTCACAAACGTCTGACACACACACAGATATGTAATATTGGATCATTTTCCTTCATTTTCTATATCATAATATGTTTGTCTCATTTATATATAAAATTTGCATTTTTACAACAAATCCATCTCTGAATATAGTGAGTGATTCATATTACAGTTGATCAGCTTTTTTTTAACAAATCCCCTTTAATATACAAAAATAAATTACAACTGACAGCTGATACGGTTGAAGCCCCTTTCTTTTGTACTTAGGAAATTCAGCTATATACAGCTAAAAAGCAGTACTGATAAGCCAGAGTTGGTTGGGCATGAATAATGTAATTGGGAATCATGTTGCACTGGATGATGGACACATTTTGGAAGCCTTGAAGGGGAGGATATTCGCTTTTGGTTAAACATCACAAGAAGACAAACCGAAGACATAGTTAAAGTCTATTTTCAATGAATTGTACATCATTGCTGTACTTATTTTATGATGACTCTCTGAGGCCTGGCACACATCCACAAGAGAAAGAGAAAGAGAGAGAGAGAGAGAGAGAGAGAAAGACCAATTACGGAGGGAGGGAGCATTCTCAGAAATCTGGTAACTACCTCTGCAGACCTCAGCATTTTGTAATCAGATTGCGGTTGGCCAAAAGAGCCAGTGTCAGAGTTGCCCTGGAGGACAGCTTTAGAACACAGCTATTTCTTTGCTGAAACAGTCAGCATACTTGGACCATATTACAGAGCAAAATATGGCCAAGGAGTCAAAGTGAGGCCAACCAAAAGGAGTGAACTGAGCCAACTACCACTATGTATAAAGTCAAAATAGCTGCCCGATAAGTTTTAGTGTGGTAGTGTAAATAAATACATAACATAATTAGCAACGCTGTGGTTTCCTGGATTTTTGTGGCTGGTTACTACACAAAAATGAAGTGTTATTTCTCTGGGTACATCAGGATAAACCAGATAAGTTACTGTAAAGTCCACAAACTTATGTAAAATAAGAAAAAATGACCAGATGATGTTCCATTACAGCAAACTTTTTAGAGAAGCAGTTGTATTTTAGTTGTTGGCATTTAGTGAGCTAAACAAGGCTCAGTAGCCTCCTATTGGTTTTCAAATAGTAATACATTTGAAGCATGAGTGTTGCCACAATTATATCACACACACAAATGTCATCATTTGTTTGGACCCCATCTGTATTTAACAGCTCAGCCCAGAGCTGTTTCTATTGCTTTGCAAAATAATCCATTCCACTTTGTTGATAATAGAAAACACATATCGCTAAAAGTCCACTCCCAGTTTTCCAGTTTGCCTACAACAACACAGCAGGCTGCTGTAACTACCCAAATATGAGTGCAATTTAAAATATTTAAACCGTTTCTGAAAATAGAAGATGAGAGCTTGCTGATGTTTATGGCATACACATGTGCAACTACGGTAAAGGCCAGCTGAACGAGGGAAGTTCATATTGCAGCTTTGAGTTGACCAAGATAGAGCAGTTGTTGCTAGCTAGTTGGAAAGTGATTTTTGTTTTGGAAAGTTGGAGTTGGGGAGTGACTTTTTTATAATTATAGTTAAATTAAATTAATGTAAATTAATGTTGACATACTGAAATATTAGGAACAAGCTTATTTACTTTAACAACCAAGTGAAATTATTAGTATTCTTATTTTTAATCATAGAGTTGAGTGTCACTAATTCTTGGCATGATGGATAAAGTTATTGTTGGTGATAGATTGTGTCACATTCATTTCATTAGCTTAGGCATAGCAGTTTAAAAACAGACCGATGAATATATGGACTAGTTAAATGAGGACTTATTGTTAAATCTGTCTATAACATAGTCCTTAAATTAGTCCTTGGACTTTTGTAGGTAAAATTAATACCTGATAAAAATACACCAGAATGCAGGAAAAGGCATTATTTCAGTACAACCCCACCATCTATTTGCAACTAGTGCTTTTTTGTAGAGAAGGCATGGCTGTAGGTTGGAGTAATTTTACAGTCAGGTCTATTAATTAGCGTAAATTAACTTTGATCAGCATTGAAAGAGTGGCTTAAACTATTTATTTTAGCTAGGAAGGGTATTATACAAAGCGGATTCCAAAAAAGTTGGGACACTAAACAAATTGTGAATAAAAACTGAACGCAATGATGTGGAGATGGC